>JAQIWO010000029.1:0-29510 GCA_034695405.1 Entomobrya muscorum
TCTCTTCTTCACTATCCAGCATCGCACTTGGTCTGGTGCACCACTGACTCTTCTGACAACTTTGTAACAGTTTTTTTCTCTACTCATCTCTTGTTTTGTACTCGTTGGCCTGGCCAAACCGGTCAGGTCATGATTATTCTGATGACGACTACAAAAGCGACAAAACGAAAAAGAGTCTTTGTTGTCGAAGAAGACAAAACTTCTTTTGGGGCACACACACAACATCTTGTATGATGAACGATGAATACAAAAAAATATAGATAGTGATTTTTTTTTAAAGAAGCCTCATAGTCAATTCAGCAGCTGAACAAAAAGGTGATTTGAAGAAATGAATAATAATAATATTCTCAGGTGAAAGAGAGAGAGAGGGACACAGAAAAAAAATCTTGACAAGCCTCTCTCAAAAAATAAATAGAAAAATGAACCACGTTTTAGAAACCAAACCATCAAACATTTATATGCAGAAAGATTTTCATCTTTGAAAAAAAGAGTAGCCAAGAATAACAAGTGGTTAATAAAATGCATAGCAAGTAGACTTACTATTTTTGTGCAAAAACTCTCAAATATATTTTTAAAGAAAAAAATTTGTTTTAAATACTACAAAAAAATCTTGCAAGCATTTTCAGGTATATATATTTTTTTATCATATCTTCCATATCACCAAATAAACCACCTATCGCAAACTGGCTTTTATTTTCTAAGAAGACTAAAAAGCATAGTTTTTTTCTTCTCTCCCTCTCCTTAAGAGCTCGTTGGAGAGTACCACTTTATAAAAAAAATATGATTACACATAATGACTTTGTATTGTTGTGTGTATGTACAGCTTAAAAGGTGCATTTTTTTATGCATTATAGCAATCGACCAGAGAAAACATCAATTCTCAAGACACGAGCAATCCATCCGTTCGTTACTCCATCATTCATAATATTTTATAGTTTTTCTTCTATGAGAAAATCCATAAATACATATAACGCCATCCTTCCATCCATCTCCTCAAAAAAACTATAAGAAGAATGAATAACATTATGAGTTTTTTGTTTGGTTGGTGGTGTGGTGTGTATATGGTGTGATGTGTGCAAAGCACGATCTTCTTTGAAGAAAAAAACATAATAAAAGATGGATATTGATGATAATAATGATCGACAGGCTTCGTTCGCTCGTTCACTCAACAATTTTCAGGAAAAAATATTATTCACCTTCCATTATCAACCTCATCATATCCACCACACCATCATCAACCACCACCCTGACCAATACACAGACTTATTTTATATTCAGCACAATTATGTCGTTAAAATTCCCAAAAGATTTTTTTTCTAGCAAAGCAAAATTAAAAACATGGGCTACATCACATCTTGGTGAGATATGGCTTTCGTCTTTTTGGAGTAATTTTCATGGAGCTCTCTGCTCTGCTGATACCACACTCATGATGATGATGATGTTCGTCGTGAATAACGTTTTCTCATTGTTTTTTTCTGGTCGGTTCATTATTATTATTTTTGGGTGAATTTTTTTTCTTCACTGTACATACTTTTCCATCTATTGTTTTTTTTTCTTTTAAGCTATTGGCTATATATCCTCTTGGTTTGATTCTGATATCAAAATTATTATTACCTTTTTTTCCATAAAGGAAGGGAAAAAATAAGGAAGAAATTCATAACCATTTGTTACTACTTAACTCTTTGAAGAAAAAAAATGAAGAAAAAGAAACCGACCGTCTTTTCTATAAAACATTATGCACAAAATGGTACGAAACAAGCCCAAACTATAATGATGATGATGATGATCGTTCAGCGCACATGACCTGTCATTATCCATCCAAAAGATGATGATCATGCCGAATTTTCCACAATATTATAATAATAACAATGGTGAAAATATTATGCTTGGTGGTACGGTGTGGTGTGGTGATCATGATGCGGTTAGTTCTAGTAGTAGTTTGGTGTGGCTCATGATAATCAAAAATTGTTAAGAAAAATAAAACGTGGCATTTGGTTTAGTACCATGTTTTTTTACCTACTTGTATTGCAATAATCGGGAAAACATAATGTGGTGGAGCTTCTTATAAAAAATATATATGTATCGAGAGAGAGAAGAAGAGAACATTATCGACATTATTATTATCATAGCCATTATTATTACGATCATTTCTCTGAAGGAGAAAAAAAATGTAAACGTTTTATAATACTTTATGTGTGTAATGTTGTAGGACCATTTGCCTTTTTAGTATGGAAAAAAAGCACACACACACGATACATTTTTTTATTATAGCCGTAAACACTCTTCTGTGGCTTGTCGGTCTGCCAATAGCGTTTGTAGATTTGTATGGCAAGCAATAATAAAAAGCATTGTTGAATCAGGTAATATGGTTTGATTACAGAGGTACAAAATGGAAATTTGTAGTTTACTTTTTTTATCCCTCTCTATCGTTCTCTCGTGTTCAACAATGAATATGCATAATAATCTATACACATAGGGAAAAAAAATTATATAATGGATCATTATTATTAGGACTATACCAAGTTTCAGCCAATCCCGCAAAAGAATTGCTCTTCAAACTGAAGTAATACGTGGAGTGGTAGTTATATATTTTTGCGAACTAAAAAGTGGGATTTATTAGAGACCAGAGAACAAGCCCACTTGAAACTTATTTTTTATATATTGGATGGATACAAAGAGGAAAAAAGGCTTTGAAAAAAGTGTATGCATTATTGCATTCGTAGAAAATCCGTTCCCTGTCAATCATATAGAGACTCTCTATCGCTCTGTCCGGCACTTGTTGTGTTTTTTTGAGAAATATGGCTTCCTAAAAAAAGAGGAACTCATCATCATTCTAGTCTTGTGATCACCAAAGACAGAATGATGGACATGACCATTCCATATAATATAGTGTTGTTAAATGTGCGTAGGTACAAATCTCTTATTTATCCACCCATTTTGTTTTTCTTTAAAAAAAATCTCCAACTCCACCACCACAACAAAACAATCAGAAAATAAAGTTAAACCTTTTTTTGTGTTCTTCAGAGTTTTGTTGAGCAAGTACTTAAACAAAATATAAAGCTAAATATTTTGTTCGTATTTTATCATTATATTCTTTAAACATTTACAATAGATTATACACATGTATTTTTGTATGGATCATCCCTTTGTGATCTGAGTCAACTTTACAAAAAAAGTTTTTTTTCTTGGAAAGAAATACGAAACAAAAAGTTATAGGTTGATAAAAAGCTGTCATACAACTTTTTTTCTTCGTTCTTCATCTCTCTTGAGAAAAATGCATTTTGTGTGTATATAATAAAGTATTACAAAAAAGTATTTTTGCTCATTTTAAAAATATATGACTTGAGTTTGTACCTCTGTCAGGGTTTTTTTGGGCTCGGATGCCTCGAATATCAAATCATCGTCAGAGAAAAGAGATTCTTACAAAAAAATTATGCTTCAAATGAATTTTACTTTTTAAAGCTCCAGTTTAAGATGACCAAGTAGAACAGGTACATGCTATTGGTAACTGCAACAGCCGACATCTAAACCACCGCACTTAACATTTCAATATTTTTTATTGTTTACCAACAATCAATCAACGAAATATTTTCAAAGAGTATTTTATCTCTTGCGTGCTTCTATTTACCAGTTGTAGTAGTTGTGTTTTTGTGATTTGCATCCGCTTGCAAACAATAAAAATATCTGTGTAATTGGAAATAGCAAAAAAAGAAAGAGCTTTTTCTTACCAGTGAATCTACTTCAGGATCTGCTATATAGTAGGGCTTCTCTTGACGTATCTGTAACAAAAAAAAGAATATAAAGTTTAGCATGCAAAAAAAAATTTAAATAAATATTTCATTTCATTACCGTTTTTTATGCATTTTTACCTACTTGCCGGTTAGTGTGTGTGTGTGCACATAAATAAAATAAAATACGCTATATAATATTTTTATAGGATTTTGCGATTATTATCATATCGCTACCACCATATTTAAAAAAAAAGTGTACTATGAAATATGCATTTTTACAATTTCTCACAGCGCGAGGCATAATGTTATGGCTATATGGCTTCGATGATGGGCTGATGACCATTTTGATTGTTTTGGAATAAAAAAATCAACAACTTTTTTTCTTTGTATGCCGAATATTTTAAAGGGATTGTTCATGTTCACTAGAGTCATAATAATAGTTTTGTTGGGTCAAGCTTATTCTTTTTCAACGAATCTTTAAAGATCTCTATTGGATTGTTCATGTACAAAAAAACATTGCTTGTGTCTTGTGTGAGACAAACGAGTAACTTGTCTGCACAGCACACAGCAAACTTGCAAAAAATAGTGAACAAACACCGCCTTTTATTATCTATACAAATATATTGACAAAAATGTCCATTGACTTTTGTCATAATTTGGTCACTATCCATATGAAAATGTTTTTAGTTGACAAACGCTTCGGAAGGATTTTACTGACGGCTCTCACAAACGCGAAATCTAAATGGATAAAACATACACGCACATTTTTGTGTAGGACGAAGAAGTATTCTAAATACTTTTCAGTACAATATTTTATTACATCATCACTCTCACAGGTTTATATTTTCTTCAATGTGTGTCCATTCCATCTCTTTATATTTTTTTGTATATATTTTTTTATGATATTGGTTATTGTTTATTCTTTTTTTATGATGATGAAAAAATGCAATCTCTCGGCTCTTTTTATGTTACTTTTTTTACTTGACTGTTGATTTTTGTTTGATTACATAATAAATATGATTAAAAATATATATATTATTATTATGTGTAGTCCTATATTTTATTTTGTAAGTTTTACGAGATTAACTGTGAGTGACTGTAATCACGCTTACATGTAGGTATTTTCTTTCGATATAAATATTTTTTATCGATTTCAATTTCTTTGTGTGTGCAATAAAAAATATCTATATTCTGTTATGTGCCGCAATAGTAATTCCTTGTGAAAAAAATATATAAAATCAAGAATTTTTGTTTGGTCAGAATAAGAGTCTCTGGCTTGAAGAGATTTTCCGAGAGGACTCCTCTCACAGGAGTGGCCTGAATATGATGTGGATCATATATTATTATTATAGCTTGTGTGTGTTTGTTTCTGGTTCAAAGCCAAATCAAAAGTAGAAATCAGAAGAAAAAACGGATTAGGTTTCACCAGTCTCGTTTTTCAGATTGAAGTCATCGCCATTCCTCTCTCTCTCTCTTTCTGAATCATCATCCACCACACACACATCACATCACAAAATCTCTCTACAGATCAATATTTCAGCTGCAAGGACTTAATCTGAAATTCATCGTTTTTATATATACCTTGTTCATATATTCCCATTTCATCATCATCATCGTACTCATCCACCTCGTCGTCGTAACTTTAAATTGTACAACCAACAATGGGACAATAATGATGTTGATGAAGCAAAAACTGTAACCTATAATAATAATAAATGCTTATCGTATTACCTACAAAAAACATCTTTATGAACTTACACACATCATGATACGATATACGATGATGATACAATTGCATTTTGCAAAAAAAAATGGTCAAATGGTCAAAGTCACAGAGTGCAAATGATATTCTTCTTCTTCTTCTGATTCTCCTTAGCACCACTTTGCCATGTCATCGTCGTCATCATCATCATGCAACCCACGGACTAAAACATGAGACGATCATCATCATGATCTTTTGAAGTCGTCGGGAATGTTAGAAGACTACATAAGTACGGTTTGGTTGTACACTAGCTTTTCAAGTGCGGGGAATCATAATATCTTATCAGGAAACAAGTTGGCTTACATATTATTATTATTCTAAAATGTGCATCCATATGAATATGTTTCTTCTCTTCGGCTTTTTTTTCTTCTTATTCTTCTTCGTCAATGCCACAACAACATCAGCAGAAATAACAAAGTATCAGTCAGTCAGGTCGTCGGAGCTCGAGAGTATATGCATACAACAATGGAATTCTTTTAAGGATAAGGATAAAAAAAGTGGAAATGCCATCATCATCATCATGGTCCACTATAGAGACTATATACACGAGACAATATCATGAAAAAGTCCTTTTCCCTTCTTGTTAACTCTTTTGTACATCAGCTAGTATTACAAGTTAAGCTTTAAGAAAAAAATGTATATATTTATCTATAATATTGTAAAATGCCTCATCCTCTCTCTCGTAATAATAATAATAATAATAATAATAAATACTGCATAAATCATAATATATTCTTGGTTTTTTTTCTTAATTCGGTTTGCCTTTGGCATATAATATTCTCACTCAAATGCTCTTGAGAAAACTTTACTAGCTGCAGAGGTTTTTTTCTCTTTCTTATCATCCTTGCTGATTTTTTTGTGCGTATATGTGTGTATATCTCCTTCACTCACCACACAAGTCACAATCAGTCACAAAGTCACATTATCATAAAATGTGTAACTTCTTGCTACTCACTCGCACAGGTGAACTGCTTGAAACCATGCTCAACAATAATATTTTCAACGAGGAGGCGAAAGATCTGGGAACAAGAAGTAAAAAATCAAACAGTTATAATACGGAGAACTAAACAACAATGTTTCTTGTAGCCACATGATAAAAAAGAAGCAACATGATGATGAGCATGCTCACACACTACATCAGTCACAAAATGGATATATTTATATAAAAAGAAATATACCTATAATATTTTTTTGTCAGTCCACCAACCAAATCGAAATACAATGGCCACTCTACTCTCTATACAATAATCATCATTGAGATCGTCAAAAATGTGTACGCATAATTTTTTTTTCTCTCTCAGGTACCCTGGCCTCCTGCTTGTGGTAGTAGTATATATTTTTCTATTGTTGTTGTTCAAAGTGGTGTGTGTGTGTGCCTGGTGCTCTTACTGCTCACCTTTTTTTTATTTCTTGTAGTTTCTTGCTGATGACATGAAGATGAAGAAAGAAAGAATACGGTAAGGGAACTAAGAAGATTCAGGAGAAAAAAAATTGTGTAGATACATTTTTCGGCCCATGCTGAGCAAGATGGGATATGTGATGCATCGGAGAAAAAAAATTGAACATGATAGCGTTAGTAGTTTGGTTGTTGGATCTTGAAAAAAAATTATTGTTCATGTTTGATGCTCATTGCTCACTCGCTTGATCAGCATCATCAAAAGGATGTGTGTATACTTTTTAGTAACAAAATGTTTCAACAAGGACGCATAATGCCTATATTTTCTTATGATTTTTGTACGTATTGTAAAAACGTATATAATATATCATTTTTGTACATGTTATTCGAAGGTCACATATATTCTCTGCTGATATGAAAGCATGGCTCTCTTTTTTTCATCAGAATATTTTTATTTGTAATCAGGGAGAGATTTCAATTATCAGCAAACCGCTGCTGCTGAGCTGCTGATTTTAAAAATAATTTATTGAAGGTTTGGCTCATCGAGAGAAGAAAAAATATAAGTGAACGGAGAGTTCAGGTAGCCAAACCCTTTTCATTTTTGAACACCATCACCAGCCACACCATACCATCATCATAATCATCACCACCAGGCGCAAAAATTATTTTTTGCACATGAAAAATAACATGAAAAAACAGACCTTTTTTATATATATATTCAAGTACCACCAAGACACGAACAAAAAGATGACATGAGAGTTTTATGTCAATGCCAAGCCAGATGCTATGGTTGTGTGGTAATATAATAACGTCCAAGGATCACATCAAAATAAAGTGATTTGATTGATACGTCATACGTTCAGAGACATCAGACCAAGCCAGGGCAGGAACATACACAATGGCGAAAAAAGGTAGGCTTGGCCCATAATACTACTAGTAGATGCGATAATCATGTTTCCTTTTGGTTGGGCCTGCGATAAAAGGATCTTTATATATTTATTTTTTCTGATCTCAAACTTTGATTAGAACACACGCACACATGAAAGAGGACGTTAAAAGAATGCGCTTGAGTACAAAAGTGTTGATGACTATTCTGTGTAGATTGTCATAAGATGTGTGTGTTTTGTATGTCGATTATTAGGAGATATGCATCAGTAAAAATAAATGTGTTGAATGAAAAGAGTGTGTTTTTGAAGAGTGAAACTGATACAATTTTAAACATGACAAGTTGACAAGTGCAAAAAAAGCTATAACTTTTAAAAAGTCAAATTGAGGTAGTTCTATGAGGGCTTAAAAGATGAGAAGAAAAACAAATTGGAAGGATTGGGATACAGATCTTCTTTGTAGGCTATTTACATAGTACGTCAGCCGTTAAGAGAGAAAGTATGTGATTGAAATCTATTCTAAAATGTGCAATGCAAGTCAATATATATAATATTTTTTTCGAACACAGATAACAGATTGTGTTCCTGGAAAACCACGTAAAGGGAATAAATTATGTGGAAAAAAATTATTCTCCTTTTTGCAAGGAGATGCACTCAGAATTTTAAATAAAAGATGAGTTGGTATTGTTGTGAAGTAAAAAGGAATGGCATAATGGAAACATTTTCTTCTTCTGGTTTTGTACATTTCAATATTGCATTCCCTTCGGAGAATATGCATTTTATGATGAAACTGATATCATATTCAAGACATGTTGATCATATAAAATGGAATGCTCTGTAAAAGATGGTGGAAATACTTGAGTGCTTTTTCGTATGCCGCACTTTGTGTGCTACTCCTCCTCCGGGTATTCACCGGTTTAGTGAATGTGTGCTCATCCTTTTTTACGATGGGTGTGGTGATGTGGTGGTATATCGGTATCCCGTAAGAGAAATCACGGGATTGAAACCACAATTGAATTTGATGTCAAAAGAGACACTTAAAGGCATACTTATTTCTGGGATGGAGAGAAGTGCGGGCGGGCGGCATGGCACAAAAAAAAGTTATCAGAAGCAAAAGAATCCATTATACATGGTTCTCCCATTTCTTCTTTTTATTACTGTTACCTCAAAAAAAATTATTTTCGGTTGAATAAAAAAAGAATATTATACTGGTTTTTATTTGAAAAAAGTTATTGGAAATGATTTTTTATATGTGCGCTCATATGAGCATATCACGAGCAGCAAGATGAGCAACAAAATAATGTTGAAGATTCGAAATCAAAACGATCAAAACAATATGAACCTATATATGACTATATGGCCAGTTATAATATCCCATGATAATGGTAAAGAAGATCATCATGATGAGACTTTGTGGAAAAGTATGAGACAAGGTCAGAAAGAGACCTCCCCACTCTACAAACACGCAGCAGAGCATCATAGAGGAATATCAGAAAATACCAACCAGCTTTAGAAGAGTGCACAGCGGGACATCATCATCAGCCAAAAAGTGTATACATGCCTCTGGGGGTTCAGTTCAGTTCAGGAGAAGGAAAACCCGAACAAGAAAGAAAAAAACTTTGTTGCTGCGTATACACAGTTCACTTGCTGTAAGCCAACGAACACTACAAAAAAATATTCTTCTTCCGACGAGAGAATATCAAAAATAAAATTCTTAACTAATCTGCTGAGCTGAGAAGCAGTAGTGCACTCTGTACAAATCTTGCTCATATGGACTTATTAAAGAATTAGAAGAAGACAAGAAGAAAAATTTGTGTACCTGGAAAAAATATTTAATATATTTTAAGCAGGAGCAATGCACACACATGTGTATAATATGCATCCACAAACCAAACCACTGACGTCGTCCACCACGTCTCTTTAGATTATTCCCGGCAGGGTGCCCATCTCATAATGACTCCTTAAACTCATTATCAAAGAAATACCCTCACACAACTCACAAGAGATTTTTACTATGCTGCACATGTAAACGAAATCCATGTGTGCTGTTGATGCTGCTGCTGCTGCATTTTTTGTATTGCCATTGTAAAAATGAAAATATGACGAGTCCCCATGTGTGGTATACACTTTACTCCTTTTTATCCTTTCTCAAGGGACTCTTCTTCATTCCATCAGCGTCATTATTATGATATTTTTAAGGCTTTAAAAAAAGACACCACCACCATAAACGTCAAGTAAGAAGAGGCACACGTAGCAGCAGCAGCAGCACCCCCGAAAAAAACAACAATAATAATCCTCTTTTTTTGTCTATAAAACTGCCTAAGAGGCAAATCAAGCTCATTAATCCCTCCATCATCATTAGTAGGTACATAGGTACGTACACACGTACTCATGCATATTTTTTTCAGTCTTGGTCACATGACTCTTTAAGATGATGATGAACTGGATGGTAGTGGGAAATAGTAAGAAGAAGAAGAGCATATCATAAGAAAAAAAAGCCGAAACAAGAAGACTTCTTCTACTTCAACTATTTTTATTATTATCACACCAGAAAAAACAAGAATCCACACCCTTTCTGAATGTATGCATGTATTTCATCTTAACTCCTGAAAATGTTTTATTTTTTTGTCATAAAGTCGTTCCTCTTCTCATCATCACCTTTTTTTTCTTTTACCAACCACCCTATCACCACCTGAATGAAATCTATAAAAGAGTCAAGAGTCAACATGTCTTAAGCCATTAATTGAGATTAACATGTGAAAAGTATGCCTTGCATGCAACTCACTGTTTTTTTAGTTTATGACCTTGCTTTAGCAAAGCTGCTGCAGTTTGAGAAGATGCTGTTTGGGTATAATATTATGCTGGTGCATCTTTTCTCTCAATTCTTCACACTCTCCTGCATAGGTATGTACACAAACACACATTACACATACAAGAATATTATTTTTATAGAGGAACGTGTTCTTCATTTTCTTTTTCTTCGTCGTCGTCGGGTGAAACGTCACATAAATCTCTGCTCCCTTTTGTCTTTAAGAGCTCTCTATGTACATGTTTCTCTCTTCAATCAATCCATTTTCACACACCGCCACCACACTCATCCACTCAAACAAACTCTTCTTCTTGTCCTTTGTAATTAGTCGAAAAGCTTGTATGCATGCATTATGCATAATAATGATACATTATGTATTTAACATCGATCGATAGCTTGATCATCACGATGATGATGGTAAATGCGGGGAAGAGTGAGCAGCAAGCAAGGTGATGATGATGATGATTCAAAAGAATTCACTCTCTCGGAGAGGAACTCAAAAAACCAGTCTGTTGTTGTGGGCTCATAAACAACCTATTTAGGTATATATACCTATATAGATTATTTATTCCTACCAATTTTCATTGTCTTTTTTTACTCAATCAATATTACTACTACTACGCATGTCTGCCATCTCCACTACACGTTCATACACAGCTGCCATGTTATTCAAACAAACAAAACATAAGCATGCGTTGAACAAAACGCGGAGCTAATAACTTTTTTTGGCGGATTTTCATTTATGGGAAATCATTCTATTTACCGTAGTATTTTTTATACCGTTAGAAAATATATTTAGGTAAGTGGATAAAAATGTGAATGAAGTGAGTTTTGTATTTGCACAATTTATTTTTGTAAGAGAAAAAGAAGGAAATGAGTATTTCTATAAAAAAGAAGACTCCTTGATGAACCTTTTTATTTGGAATTCAGTCATTTGGAACGCAACATGAAAGAAAGGCTAGAGCTCTTACAAATACGCACACACATACGTTTATATTCACCAATTCACCATTTAATATTTTCTTTCTATTCATCTTATTACCCATGCATGAGTTTTTTTTGGTAATGTAGTTTAGCAGACAGCTAAAATGTTTCTATATAAACTTCTAAACAATATTTTTGTGCTAGCGCTCGCCTTTTTTGCTTTTTCGGAACCGTTTTTTTTTTCATTCAAACAATTTTCATTATTACATTATTTCCATTCTTTTGCTTCCAACTAAGCTAAAAATGCAATAATGAAAAGTAATAAGCCAGTATTTTCACTGCCTAGGTATCTGTATATTTTAATATGCCCGCTGCTGAATCGACGAATACTTGATGTGTTGTGTATCGTTTATTCAAAAAGGTGCGTATATAGTTCCTCATTGTCGTCGTCATCAGCATTTTACGGTATCGACAACGAAACAAACAACAAAACAAGTCGTTGTGTCGTCATTTTTCCATTCCTTCTTTGTTAACTGTTCTTTCGCGTTTATATAGGGTAGTATATGTTGTCATTATTGCTGTATATGTGTGTAGGTTTGCATTTTTGATTTTTCCCTTCACTCTTGAAAAAAATCTCTTTTTATATTTTCCTCGTTTTTTTCGTTGTTTTGTTTCCTCATCCAATTCATTGGAAAAGCAACTGTAGCGAAAAAGGACAGAAGAAAAAGAAGAGACAGAGGAACAAAAAGCCCCGATTGAAAAGAGAAGGATCGTCATAACATTTTGGGAAAAATGTGCCACCCATCCATCTATCCATCCGTTTTTGTCGCCTATCCATCCATCTGTCCCAACAAACAGTTTTTCACCTCGTTTGTCACATTTTTACTCTTTTAACATTCCCTTTTTCCCTCTCTCTCGCCGTTTGTCCAACAGATTCATAAATGTATTAACAATAAGGTTTTTTCACACACATTTACATATAACTATATATACACAAAACACTGTTATATCGGTATAATAATATATGTCCTTTTGTCGTGAAAAAGTTGTGACGGTGTACATACGGAGGGACGACGGTGTGACCCACCCAGAACGAAACGATAGTGTTCATTATCCTCCAATTATTCACATCCACTGAGGAACGTAGCGAGAACGACACATTGAAACATATTTTTATATTTTCCTTTTCACAATTTTTCAGGGTGTTGTGTGTAGTTTTTGTTGTGAAAATTTTTCGATGCTTAAACTTCTCTGCATATTATTCCGTGTGACAGAAATGCAGAGCAGGTTCTTATAAAATGAAAGGACATTATTTGAACGGAATCCTACTCTTATGTAACATATGTCAACCCTTTTTGCCTTTTACATCATCGGTTACATGCATATAGGCATTACATATGAATATATAGATACATACAGTATTTGTATTTCACTCTCCACTAATAACTGGACTGGATGAACTCTCAAAAATGTTGACTGTTGGACAGTTATGATGTATTGCTATTTTTTTCAAGAACGAAAGAGAAACACGAGTGAAGAAAAGAGGCAGAGCCGAAGAGAGAGTGAGAGGGAAAAAAACATAAAAATCTAATCAATCAATCACTGCATATTATTTTTTTCAAGCCTTGACAGCAGTACAAGAAGACAAGCTTTATTAAACCGTATATACGCAAAAAAAGTTCCACATTCCAATCCACATGTGCAATATCATTATCAAGTTGTATGCAATGCTATTATTAGGTCATTGTTACGCAATAATTTTTTTTTCTGGAGGGATCCCTGCCTTTTTTCAGTTTAATAAAAAATCATATAAAACTTTTTTTTCTATTATCTTTTTTTCCTTCTTGCCTTTTTTGCATCACACGCAGCAATACATATATATGCATTGACCTTGGCCTAGAGACAGAAGAGGAATAAGGAGTGAAATAAATGGTATTTATATCCTTCATTCTCTGCTGTGTGCTCTCTCTTTTCTCCAATTCTCTTACAACCAGCAAGATATTATATCTAACTGGGTATAATAAAAAGGAAGAGTAATTTTCGAGGGCGAAAAATGGCCAATTCTTATTCATGATGATGACTCTTCTTTTTACTCACTAACTGCCTTATATTGCCTGGGCTTTCCAGACCAGACCAGAAGATGAGAATAAGGCCTGAAAAAAAAGAACAGTTTAGTAGCACACACAGGAAGGAAGAGAAGAAAAAAATCGTCTAATAAAAAAGAGCAACAAGTATAATTTTTAAAGGAACAGAGATATATATTCTTCCCCTTTTTTATGTCTCTTTTTACAAAAAAAAATAGTGTGGGTTCGTTCATGTTCCCAGTAACATTATTATTGCACACGACCATCGAGAAGAAGAAGAAAAAAACGGAATGATGACTTGAATGATATAATAAAAATAATAATAAAAAAAGGAAGGAGATTTTTTTTGCTCATTCTGTTCATTCAAGACTTTTATTTTTCAGGGGGAGAAGATGTATAAAACGGTTGTGTTCACACTGCAAAATAATCCATTATCATATTATATGCACTTTTTACAGAGATCATCAACTTTTCTTTCTTTTTTTTTGCTCTCGGGGAGATTACGTGTGAAGATTGTTTGCTCACTTGCGCTCAATGGATTGTGTGATAATCAAGAAGACTAGTAAAAATAAAATAAAAGTTACACACAAAATGAGCAATTTTTAGTGGCTTTTATGCAACAAAAGTCATACAGACACGGTGACTTTTTTTTGGAGGGGGATGAGGAAATTATAATAAAAAAGGTTTTAAATGGCTGTACAACGACTTGTGTCATTCTCATCATTTTTTAGTGGCTTTTAACCAGAATCGGAGAAGGTGTAGATAAAAAATTGGCAATGTGTGCGCGCCCCATCTCAACTTTTGTAATACGAGAAGCATGGGCTATTTCACTGCAATTCAGAGGATGATGATTTGGATCGTTATTGCAAATGACAAAAAGTGGACGTGCAGCAAAGTGAACAAGATTGTTGGTAAAAAATGCTTTCAGGAAAAGAATAAGAAGAATTTGTCATGAGTGAATATGGTTTTTTTTCTTTGCCCACACACATAACACAACATGAACAATATTTAGTTGCAACAATGTCGAAAATTCCGCCTATTCAATTTTTCCGCCTTTAAAGAAGCCTCAGTAAAAGAAAAAGAAGAAAAGACAAATTTTTCCCTATTTCTTTTTTAGTGATGTGAGGTACGGAACAGCAAAAAAATGTTACTGTGTAAAATACACTATAATAAAACGTTTCGCATTGTTGTTATTGCCGTTGTTTTGGGCAGTGTGAGATGGGATGACCGATAGAACGAAAAAAAGATGATGAAAAAGGCGACACAAGATGAGAAAACCAGAATGTCTCCTTTTTTTACACAAAAAAAAATTATGCATAAGCGGACATATAGAAGATGATAGTTTGAATTTGAATAGTGACTGAGATTGAGAGACAGACCGCATAATATGTGAATAAAAAGGCGAGACTTGATAGAAGAAGGAGAAAAAGAAGATTTGACTTTATTGTTGAGTCCTATATAGTATGTATTAAAGCAGTATATAGAGACAGGACAAGTTAGACATGACACAAGTTTTTTTTGTCGTTCGTTTTTAGAATCCCTCCAGGCAATATTGACTTTTTATTCAACATCATTCTCTCTCTCTCTCTATCCTATCATCATATTATGTATTTGTAGTTTCAAACAGTCATAATAATAATCTACTGCTTTTTTTATGTGGAAAAGATTTGTTAGTTTTACTTTTTTTTCGTATTTTTATGGAGATGAGGGGGAGAGTGTAAGGAAGGTGTATGCTTATGTAGCCAAGAGGCAGAGGCGACACTGAGCTAAACTGATCGACGTTGTTGTAATCATCATTATCATTAAAAACGACAAAACAAGACATTCCTCTTTTTTCTCAACTAACCCGTGAAGTTTTTACGGCGATTTTTATTGCCAAATGCTCTTTTTAATCAAACTCGAACGATCCAACTATACAATGATGATGACAATGACAAATTTTTTTAAATACGTGCACACACACATACCCACACAGTCGCCAAACTGTTGACTCTTTTGCCTGTGTACTGCGTGTACATACATAAACACAAAACAAACTCTTTCTTAATCAACCATAAAAATTCCAGAGTAATGTCAGCAGAGAGACAAAACAACGTACCCAAACTTTTTTATATTCCTACCTGTCTCATTATTTCATCAGCATCGTCATCACAGAAAAAAGAGTTAACAATTAAGATTACTACTTTACCACGGTCATATACATATATGGACAAAATAGACCAGTGATAATAATAACAATAAGAGCACAGCAGTGGATTTGATTTTATCACAAAATTGGATCACAAATAAATAAGTAAACAAGTATATATGTAACCTGTGCATATCTATTATTTTTATATTGCCATATCATAGCATCATGAATCATCCAATAAAATGAATGATGATATATCCTACAACCATGCTAACAAAGCAATTATTATACTGCTTTGAAATATAAAATGATAATTTTACAATGACAAAACGCGCAAGAGCTCAAGCCAGGCCAGGCTCACCACTCACCACACCGCTGCTGCTTTGCAAAAAAATAACAGCAAGTGTGTACATCATCTATGTATAGGCACTGCGGTTATAAAACAATCTGTAAAATACCTCTGGTTATCTCTCCTTCTAATTGTTATTATCATTATGACGATTGTTCTTTTAGACAAGAGCATAATAATATTGAAGTCAGGTAAATATGTAGGCAAAGTGCACTCAGTGTGCTAAATAATCCTTCAAGGTCGTCTGCTTCACAAGCTTACAGAGAGAGAAACAAGAAAACATCATTTTTATTTTTATATCTCTGACTGTTGATCATCACACGTCACTCAAACAAAAACTACATAAAATTTTTCCCAATTAGTCAAGGAATCTTTTTTCATTATTTCATTTGCGAGATAAGAACAAAAAGAATATAATATAAAGTTATGCACTAACAGGTTGGTTGATGGTGCGAATACTCAATACTTTTGGCTCTTGTTCCTTTACAATAATATTATGTGTGACTGTGTTGTGTGCATTTGACCAGGTACTATTCTCAAAGTGCATATGGGTACGAAAAAAAATATATTCATTATTATCATCATCTCTCGTCCTCTAGTACCGGTCCACATGTTCATTAAAAAATGATTTTTTTCCTACTTCTAAAGAACAACATGCACCATCAGAGAAGAGAGCTGCCGCCAAAGTCTCAAGTAAAAAATGAGTTAATCGTCACGCTTAAAAAGTAGAAAGGTATTTAATGTTGCTCTTTATTAGTCACAGCTAATTCTCCAGTGTACACAACACACAATATATAATATTTTTATTACAGCATAAATATCACTTATATATATATATTAAGACTAGAGAGCCGCGACTTGCAGCCATATTTTTATATTCTGCCTCGGAAGAAATTACTGCGGTCAAGCCAAGCCAAACCAAGCCACACACGAGGCTGCATTAAGCACACCGACGGACGACGACGTTCCTTCATTTCGTTTCAGCAGCCAACCGTCTCATCAGAGAAAATTATTTCATTACAATATTTTATTCCCTGAAAGAGAAGTGAGGATCATCCTCATCATATGATATACCTACCTACCATACACACATGTGATTATTATTACGCTACATAGGTATATTACAACTTATAATGATGTTGATGATGATACACATTAAAATCCACACACGTCTATCGAAATACCAACATTAAACAAGACTATCATACTATTTTTCAATAAAATGATAATAATTCATTTCGTATAAATATACACACCAGCTTTTCTTTTCGCCTTACAACAACTACTTTTATATGAGCCATTTCTACACACACATACACATATCATCACACACAAAATACCCACCATTATTTCATGCATTCCACAACCTCAACAACAACTTTTAACTTGACTTGTGAGTGTGTGCATAGCATGTTATGTAGTGGTGTGGTGATGGTAAGTATTGAGTATGTGTGCTCTTGAATTCCTGTTCTCATTTCTACACACTCATAACTCATTTATCCGTCTTCATCATTGATACCATTATAATTATTATTGCTAGTTTAGTGAGCACTATTAAAACAACATACAGGATTAGCAAAAATAAAAGCGCAGAGCACAAACACACACCAAAGAGCCGCATCATCATCATCATCTTCTTCGTCAGTATCAGTATCAGGAGTGCATTATCAGCAGACACAGAGAACATGTAACAACAGTCATTGTAGGATTTTTCAACAGAGCCATTATTCCATGTAAACCCGTAATAGTACATACACTCAAGGTATTTCTTTTTTTTCTCTCTCTCTTTCCTCTTATCTTGATCGATAACAAGGCAACATACACAGCATATCAAGTGCATATATAAAAAATATATATTTATATATTTGCCACACTGCCCATGTCTCTATATCTTTGTGAAGCCAGTGCGTTTTTACAGACATCTTTTCTTTCTGTTCAACCGACCAACCGCTTTTTTAAATATATTTTATTTATTTGCTATCATGTTCCATAATCAAATGAGCATACTTATTTCACCTTTTTTCAAGTTGAATAAAATATTTTTATCATCATTATATAAAAATAAAGGGTTGAAATTGGTTGGAATGAACTTTTGCAATGAGTACGTTTGTTGGTGTCACTGCCAATGCAGTGGAGAGAGAAAAAGCACCTGTCTATCTGTGTGTTTGTGTGTGTGCGCCAAGCCCAGAAAAAAAGACAAGTCATAAAACAACAAAAAATGTAAACCGCAATGATCCGCTCTTCGAACCAATCCGTCATCATTCCTCCTCACTTGAGATAAAAATGTAATATGTTTATTTCTACGTCTGATGAGGATCATCATCATGCAGATCACCTCCTTTTTCTTGAGCAAAAAAGTAATTAAAGAGGATAAAAAACTAATAAATTTTCTCAGGTGTTATTCTCAAATTTGTACATTTTTGTAAGAAATTTGCATGGTTTTCCGAGGAGGCAGAAAGCATGTGTATGTGTATGTTTTCTGTTAATTCATGGCTGTTGTTATATGTTTTGTTGAGTGGGCAGCAGTGAAGCGTTACTCATTATGACTTTTTAATGCTAATTGACTTCTCACTCTCTCTCTACCTGAATTTAAAAAAAACTAAATACAAAGTAGAAACTGGGAATGGCTCTCTCGCGTCTACTGCTGTACGTACGTACAGATCCTCTCGTAGTAATAATGTTTTCTAAAGATGTTGATAGCAAAATTAGTCCGGTTTTTTCCCTCCGTCCGTTTTCTACTAGGGAGCAGACCAAGTAATCATATCCATCTTATCTATCTATACCTTACTTTATGGGAACGAATCCTTTTTGTCGTCATTTTCTTTAAACTTAGGAGGATATTGTAAGTGTACACCTATCCTTTTTCTATCGACAACCATCAACAATGACTGACCGACAACTGTTACATTTACGCCTGAAGATCGGGATCGAGTTGATTATCTCTTGCCTCTCATTTGCTTGTACTTATGCATATCCTCTCTCTCCATCCCCGGCTGGTTTTATATTTCTTAACTTGTAAATAAAGTAATTTCTCTCGATTTTTATTTTACACTCAACTTGATGCATTATGATGATGTGCATGGCTTTGATAACTGAAAAACTTGATACCTCTGCCTGCCGTGGTGTGTGGAAGGATATATATCTATAAAAATGATGACGCGGTTTTCAAAGAATGTAATACAATAAAAAAGATAGTGTTTTATATTCACCACGGACGATCCTTCTCTATCTCTCGTCAGCCGTACGCAACATCGTCGACATCACCACCATCTATAACTTTTACTCCTGCTGTTTACCTTTATCGTATACACCTTTCCTCGTCGTCGTCGTCATCATCCTCGTCGTTTTTACGAGCTGAATGGAATTAGTGCAATTTGTCGGATGAGGATGTTAAAAAAGCATATAAAGTTTTTTTTTCAGAGAAAATAAAAAAAGCCGGCTGCCGATCCTTCATCAGCAGCAGCACTAGCAGCAGCAGTGATTTTTTAGAGTTGAGTGCGAGGATAAAATATATGTGACATGTGAAGCTGATAATAATAATATACATTTCTATTATATAAGTGGGCAGGTAAAACCGTGTAAAAAAGCTAGGTAGGTATGTGTATACACCTATATGACAAGTCGCAGTACTCCTTTTTTTCTCCACTACTGAACAAGTCCAACTGACACGGACGGACAACTGCACCGCAATGCAACGCAAGAAGAGAGTTGACTTCTGCTGATATATTCTTTTGATGAAGGTAGGCATGTAGTATTTATCGCAAGCTATAAATTGACGCGCCGTCACTTGGGACATTAAATTACCTTTTGGATTGGTTTTTCGTATGGATTGCGAGTGTTGGCTTTTCTGGGATGATCATAAGACGAAGAAGAAGTGCTACTAAAAAAGAGTCAACATTGTTTTTTTATCATCATCAATCCTTTCAGCATATCACACTACTACCACCAAAAACCAAACTATGCTCATTTATATAACTAATTGGAATTGAATTGAAATTAGATGAGGGTGCTACTCCTGCTGATGATGAATATATCATTTTGGTAGAAGGTGAGGTAAGGTCTAGGTTACACATAATACATTTCTTTCTTTCTTGCTATCTCTATTATACGCACTAAATGTACTTTTTAACTATTTCGTTCATCAGTTTATTGTGGCCGTTTTTCTTTTACTAATGATCTGTCTAATAAAATATATTTGGGCTGAGGAACATAAATTTACTGCACACCAAACCACACACCACACGAAGATGATATGACCAGTTTTTGAACTTTTTAGAACAGTTGAACTGCATATTTTTTTAACGTGTTTTCTTCTCGTTGATTTTCTCGATCATAAGAGTGCAAAAAAATATGTGTGCAGAAAGCATTTTTTTTGCTTTTATTTAACGGATCAGTGACACCACAGAGAAAACTGGATGTTGCCTGTTGGTGGTCAGTGGTCATGTGGCGGAGTGAATTGTATTGTTATTTTACAGGAAATTCTTTTGCATTTTTTTCTCTTCTTTAAAAATATTTTTTGCGGTTTTGCGAAAAAATAGTTGCATAAACAGTAGTGGAGTGGCGGTAGCGTTAAAACTCATTTTTAATTATGCTGTTAAAAACATGAACATCTTCATGTTATTATATTTTTTTGCGGCCGTGAGGTGAAAGGATATTACGGATAATTTACCTTATCTCATTAAAAACCCATACGCACACAGGTATTTTTTCATCATCAGGTAAAAAATGAAGTATATTATTTTGATGTTTAAATAATCGTTTATTTTTTAAATACTAAAAACTGAGTCAAAAGAGATAAAGCGGAATAAGGTTTTGAGAAATAAGCAAATATTATACTTTTGTGTAATAATGTGTCCATCAAATATTCCACCTACAAACCTCAAGACCAAATAAAACCCGTGAACAAGAACACTTGACGATATATTTAGGAACGTCCTTTTTCTGATAACACACTTTTTTCCATCAAAATATATTATACCTATTATATGTAATAGAGCGATAACAAAAATCCTTTGTTTGCTGATCACCGTTTTTGTGTAAACTTTTGGAACTTTTTAGAGTGAGAAATAAGCTTCTGGACTTTTTATTTGACTTGATGATAGCGAAATAATGCCAATATTGAAATGATAATGATGATCTTCTTTTTCCTATCTATTTACTCAACTGGTTTGATATAGAGCAAAAAAACAGAATACACGTTTAATCTGTCTCTGTATGTTTTATGTAAGCTTTATGATGATGATGAGTGTTTATAAACTGTCCTCGAGAGAAGGGGAATAATAAAACACTTTACGAACAAAATATTATTGATAAACTGGTGATAAACAAGACAATAATAATGTTTCGATTATGATGGATTATATCCCAAAACATATATCTTTATTTCAAGCTGATAACATAATATTTTGTCGTTTCATCGCAAAAAAGAGTTTTAATAAACTACGATTGTGATATTGACATGATTCTTATGCGAAATCCTTGTGCAAACACAGGAATACGACGTGTGTGTACATTTTTACTGAGACTAATTTTTTTGCAAGGCTTTAACATTCAAGTTTTCACATCATAAATGGTAGGATGGCAAATGGACAGTACTAATGACAATGATGATCTGCGACTTGACTCTGACCGCAGCATAGAACATCAGTTTAGTATGTGTATAGTTTTGATCTTGATGGGTGTCCTGTGTTCTCTTACAATTATTATTATGTTCATCATTTTACATATATCTGTCTTTGGATTAAGATGGCCTGGCCTGTGGCCTGACCATTAAAATGACTCTCTTGCAATATCTACATATTTATTCTAATCGTTGTCTTTTTAATCATCATGTCACGTCATTACAACTAACAACGAAATATATACATTATAGGCACTAATCCTCCTTGCATCTTCCCTTATAAATATATTTACACGCCAAAAAATTCTAAAAAAGAAAATTGCATTGTCTCTTTGGCTCTCTACCTACTTCTATTACAACAACTATACGCTAACATCTCTTCAGCAGAATACTTAAGCAGCTCTTCAACAAACTTTAACTCACCAGAAAAAAAAATCTGTTCATCATCTCATCATTTTCTCTTCTTCTTCATCTTCAGCCTCTCGCACAGCTTTGTTTTGCATTTGCAGCATTTTTATATGGACCTACCGCAGCCACAAGACTCCCAAGTCAGCAAGAAAGCCTATGTAGCTCACCACCACACAGTTATACTCTGCTGCTGTTACTTCTGCCACTTGATTTTCTTCATCCTCAATCCAATCACAAAACAACAACACCCAAACCACCACCACCACTTGAAGCCCCACACAACAACACAACAGTGCATTGCATAATATTCTGAGAGATCACCCATCTCATTTAAATCAATAGGGACATGGCAGCAGCATCATGTCTTGCTTGTCCGAAAAAATATATATCTGACGAGAGTGTACCTTGCTACCACACAATTGACTACTACATACTATCATCATCGTCATCATAATCATTATCATTCTCACCATTTACCCATTATTATTGCCATTAAGTATACATTTACAAAAAAATCCAAGTAGTAGTAGTAGTGGTAATATGAATATACACCTTCTTCTTTTTTACCCTCTCTTCCTTCTTCTTCTTTTACTTGTCCGATTAAGAGGAGAAATAAAATGATTGTCGTAATCATGGCTCTTGTTGTAATAATAACACCATTTAACCATCTATAACTCCCATATAGCCAAAGCCAGCCATCCCCATCAAGTCTTCTTTTCTTTTTTATATTGCAATATATAAAAGTGGTGGCGGTAAAATAATAACAATGATCTCCAGCATCGTCCAAATGAATGGGTATGGTAAAACAGAAGCAGTGATATGCTACTTCTCCACACGTACTCTACCATCCACTTTGGTAATAATAGTGATAATAATAATGATATTAAAATGGTTTGGAAAAAATAATGTATGTATACAAAACAACACAAAAAGTTTCTCTTCTTTCTTTTTTTTCTGTTCAGAACAACAAGAAGGAATGTTGTTTTTTTCTCTGGTTGGCACATGTGTGTGTGTATCGTACATATGTGTATTTTTAAACAATGAGCATAGTTCCAGTTTTTTTCTTCTTGAAATCATCCAGTTTAATTCTTTTTTGTCTCTTGCATGACTGCTCATGTTGTTGTCTTGTTACGATTTCGTCGTGTGTGAGCAGAATAAATATATGTTTGGAAGAAGAAAAAAATATTTCAGCACAGAGGCAACATGATCATCCCCATCATCCCTCGTTAAAAATGTTGCAATGTTGAGTACTGTGTGGTGTGCGATCAAGTATCATTCTGATTCATTCATTCATCCTTGTCACTTTATTTGACCAAATCAAGACTAATTTACACATTTCCTCTTAGTAGAACTACCACCAACAAAGAATGTTCTGTCTGCTGCTGCTGCTCTGCTTGCTCATCTTGTACATTTTCGGAATTATCTTCAATTCATTCATTTATTCCGTTTTAGAAGAGGCCACCCTCATTTTCATTTCATTTTCCAGACTTGGAACTCATCATCAGCCTCGTCACCCACCACACACTCTCTACTCTCAATCTTTTGCACAAATTTTCCATTTACCACTTGACTTGACTTACATCTACTCAACTTTCGGATTACATCATGGCCAAACAACCACACAACTGCAATAATAACACACGTCACATCACTAAACGCTCTACTACTACTTCTACTACGGGTTTTCTATACGCTTCAATGAATGGATATACATGGTTGCCATTCATGCATCTTTTTAATCCTATCATCCCAAGTCAATCATCATCACCAACCCCCACAGACAGACAGAAAATGCATAGAGGACAGAGATGAGAGATGATGAGAGAGAAGCAGAAAATATATAGGGGATGATGATGATTTGCGCGTAACCCGTTGTTGAATAGCACATTTTTTGGTTGATATGTCCTTGTCTTGCTGTTGTTGCATTTTTTAAACTACATTGCACAACCAACCATTCATTTCGTTTTTTAACTATTCATTGTTGTCAGTTTGAGCACCAGCACTACAAGCAATAACCAACCAAAGCCCTGAAAACATTTTCAAATTAATTTTCAGAAAATATGTTCACATTAAAACTTTCTGACTAGCCATTTGCCTGGCCTGGCGAAAATATCCAAAATGCTCAGTCTAGCTTGAATCCTGTTTTTTACAAATAATCAATCAAAATACAGTAGCTTCCCGGGTGGTATATTACTTATACGGGATTTTTTCCCGTCCTCTTCACCGCACCGCCTCTCTCAATATTTATGATTATGATATATTTTTTTACACCGCAGACTATAAGGACAAAAACAACTTACTTATTATTATTATTTTATAATAAAAACATATTTACAAGGTTAACATGTGTAATCTTCACATTTTAGAGCGTGTAAGTATTCATACGTGTGTGTGTGTTCACACAGACAAGAAGGCGAGCATTACAGCAAAAAATAAAATATAAAAATTTTAAAAGAAATGAAGCAATAACATTTTCAACCGGAATCTCATGTGAACTTGTTTTTATTTTCATATGAACTTCCATCATCATCTCCGCTTTGCTTTTGTTCATCGTCCGTTTATCACTTCCATCCCCTCATTTTCCTTGCTTTTTGCTAATAATGTAATAATAACTTGTACATGTACTTACTAATGGTACGAATGTGTGTAATTTATATTTTAAAAAAAGAAATGAAATAATAAATATATGATCGTCATAAATGAGATTTTACAAAATGCTTATAAGCTTCTTTGGAGTGGGAAAAAAGGGCTCTCGTCATAAAACTGCGGACTGCTGCTCTCATTTATTTTTTTATTTTATTTTTTCGAGTACGAGGACAAGAGTATAAAAAAAACGGTGAAGTGTACACACTCTCTTCAGATACCCATATGATGTAATCAAAAGAATCAAAAGCTGAGACGTGTCCGTTTTTGTGTCCATACTTGTATATATGCGTGTACAAAATGGACAACAATGGGAAAAAATGAAATGTACGACACACACTACAATAATGATAATGATAACAAACAACAACAATAAAAAATATTGTACAGTGCATTTTGCTGGTCTGATTTTTATTTTTCAAGTGTGCTTTTTGGTTTTGGCTATGGCTTGCAATTGGAATGTATTGTCCGAGAGAAGGGTTTGAGTTTGGAGAGGGCACCCAATTCGAAAAATGCAGAAATGTGCACCCTTTCAGTATGGAAAAATAATAAAAAAATGTACACACACACAGGAACAAAATGTGAGAGAGCCCTTTTGTATGTGTGTACGCAGTGCGCGCTCACTAGTAGAAAACACGCTCTCTTGCATTTCAACTTTGAATAGTTAAAATGATCCATGCAATCATTATGATTGTGATGGGATCCCTTTTTAAATGCTTTTTTACGCAATGCTACGCATTTCAGTGTAATATAGCCATTCATACAAAAAGGTAATCAAAATGCAGTAGTAGCAGCAGCAATGTGTGCAATGAGAATAACAGCAGTGAGAAGAAAGGGTTAATTGCACATGAATAGGGGTGTCCCGGGGTGGAAATTTGTTTTGAATGGGAAGGTGAATATAATTTCCATTGGAGGATAATGAAAGCACAAATACATACGAGATGTTACATAAAAAATGCGCATTATTTTTTTCTCTAGTGGAAAGGTGTTTGTTGTTGGTTTGTGTGTACACTATTTGATGTGTGGATAGAATAGTAGACAACGAGTATAAAATATTCATCATGAATTTTTAAGTAGGACAATGGGCGCTGCTGCAAACCCGGTATTTTCTCTTTGTGCACCCGAGTTTCTCACCCGGTTTTCCGTTCTCTTCTCTTCCTCTTCCCCAGTGGAAAAGTTTTGCACACGGATGAGCATATGCGCATTTAAAAATGCAACTTTGCTTTTATAAAATGTCGCCAGCATAATAGTGAATTTAATTCAACAATGGCGCATTTTTAATCGAATCTATTATTTAGAATAAGTTTGAACGAGAAGAAAAAAGAACATTCATTCATTCGCTTTCTGGCCTGGCTTGGCTTTTGTCGTTTCTTCTGTCCTCTAGTCTGAGAGAGGCTATTATACTAGTCTAATTTATAAAAAAGTCAAACAGAAACACATTTTGTGTAACAGTCAGTCACACAGTCACACAAACCTCAAAAAAATACTTCCCCTTCAAAATTAGGTATGTATGCTGATATTTAAACTTATTCTGACACATTGCAATTCCACCATGAAATGCTACTACTATTTCTGCCAGTGATGATGATGATGATTTTTTTCTCTCGAACCTTTTGTAATCTCGAGCCTTTCTCTCTCTCTTCTTATTTAGGAAAGTCATTGCATCATCATCACAACACAATACATAGTCTACCTACATAAAAACAAGAAGATGAAGACACAGTTACATACGTAGCACCTACAAAAAGAGTCTTCCACTGTCATGTTGACTGCGCTCGGCACCTTCCATGCTGTTTCTCCATTTTATAAGCCCAGCGAACTGACTTTCTTTCTTTTTTTCAAGATAGGTCTCCCGAAACAATGCACTTCTCTACTTTTTATCCCGTCCGTGTGTGCTTGATATCACAATCATAGGTAATGTATCCCCAGACACCTTTCAGTGAATTAACCGACAAATCCTAACGAGCACTTAGGAAAAAAAGTCTACACTAGAAAAGTAGAAAAATAACAGCCATGTTTTTGTATCATTATTCCAAAGAGAAAATAGTTAGTTTTGAAACGGCTCTTCTCTAGGTATACTTATATGAAAACGGAGGAAGCTGCTATCTCTCTCACTGGAGTTTTTTTTTCTTTTTGCGAAAAAGGAGGAAAATTTGTTTTATATTACGAAAAAAAGTTGCAGATTATTTCTTAACTTACACAAGCAGTTCCGCAAAACCCCATGTGTACCTTATCTTATATGTATATACATATTTTCTTTTGTATGAGGATATTATTGCGCAAAAAACATGAATACCTATATATTTTCTCGCGCTCAGGAAAGATAAACTTGAATAATAGTAATTTTTATATGGCGAAAGATTATATGATAGTTGAGTACATATATAATGCATAATATAGCCTTTTCAAAAGTTGCTAAAAGCAATCGTAAAGACTGTATTATTGCGAGGAAGATGACTAGCTCGACTGCTTATTAATAGCTTGGCTCCAATCATCAAAAAAATTGTTTCAACTTTTATGTGTCTACTTCCATTTAGCTGCAAAAACTAAACAATATTATTTTTTGAGGTGCCTGTCTTCTTCTTTCTCTCACTTCTTAGAAACTAAATATCGGGCAATTTTAGTTTTTTTTCGCGATATCAGAGTATATGTACATATGTATGGCTCGCGGCGGCTCATTCGTTTTCTTTCTGAAATGAAATGAAAGCAACTAATAATAATACACAGTAACCAACAAAGCAACCAAAAATATTATAGTATTATACAACAAACGATGATGATAAAATTGTGTAGCTACCCATCTATCTCTTTTTCATATCATTTTCTACTACCACCACCACTACTTAATTTCACCGCCAGAAAACTCAAAAGAAAATCGCAATTGCTTTAGTGGTGGCGGTGGTGGTACTGAAACCCAGTTTAATCGTCGAAAACAATTGTTTGATTATACTTTTTTTTCAGCACAAAAAAAAACAAGTTGTTATTAAAACAGCAGAAAAAGCCTTTTAGAACGTAACAACTTGCTTCTGTTAGAACCAAACCACCACAGTTATTACTACTAAAACTAGGTAAATTCATTCGTCGCCCACTTTTCTAAAAGAAATTTACTCCTACATTTTAGCCATTTTATTTGTTTTTGAGCTCTGTATATTTATGCATGGTAATATTGCATTCCTTGACGGCTTAATTAAATGGCGTAAATGGCAGAACAATTACATGGAAGGAGGAATTAATAGAAGGAAAAACAATAGTTTGTGATAGTGAGACAGTGATAGTGGGTGTCGTTATAACTGTTTTATTCACTCATCTGTGTATAAAACTACCTTGCAAAAAGGAATATTTACAGTATACAGGCTTGAAACTCCACTTCACTAGTCATTTTGGTATCTCCACAAAATCCCTTCACACTTTCAAAGTTCCATTAAACTGGACAGTAAATACAAATACACTAATAACGAATGCAATAAATACATTGTTTTTATATCCTTGAGGACAGCTTGGAAAAAAGGAATGTTGTGTACTTACAAACAACAGTACATCTTCATACATACTTTCATTATCAAGTCTTTCTCAGTTTCTTGTAGGCATACGCATTTTTTATGTATTCAGCAGCACACATGTCATTAACTTTGAGAGCAGCAGCCCTTCTTTTTTAAAGCTTCTTTTTGCCGATATGCCGCCCTCTTCTCCATGGAGAGTATTATTGCTCTGTTCTACTCAAACCATCAATTCAACGCATGACCGGACCAAAAAAACACAGTTCCAACTCCCCAAAGGAGAAAAAACCTGTTGTTGAATAACGTATTTTTGTATTATTTTTTATTTTAGTTTTTTTTCTCTCTTTATTTCAATGTGATGGTATGTATTGTGGAATGTTTGTAGGATTGGATGGACTTTGGAGAGTTGTGGTAGTGGATACAGAGTAAAAAAAATAAAGAGAAGACGAGAAGAAAAACGAAGAGAAAAAAAGCAAAACAAACTGTGTAGGAGAGAGAAAGCCCAAGGGACCAACTTGAACATGGTTCCTGTGCTACTGCTCTGACGATAGAGTGCTTTTAGTCTACTTTATTATTATTTTTTTCGCGAGAAAGAAAAGAGAGAAATCCAATACATGCACCGCCGCCACCACCACCGCAATAATAATATTGCACATCAAAACAACATGTATTATACACTTTCTATTTGCTATATACATCTAACATGTAGGTATTATGGTGTGGATGCTGATGGTATTTGGTAAGGAACTGTAACGTGCATTATTTCTCTTAAGTATATTATGTTCATTGGACAAGAGACTTTGGATCGAATAAGCCATTGAATTACTATGGCTTATGGGTGGACTACGTAAAAAGCACACACACACATATGAGCGCATACACACACAACATGCACCTCCATGGATGTGATGAAACTTTCTTTCCTTGTGAGAGTTGTTGTAATGTAAATAAATTGGAGCAGTGGGTCTCTGAAGGAAGCGTTGTGTAGTGCTATGTGCGCTGGAAAAACGAAGCGAAATAAAATAAAATTAATGTGGTTGGTACTCCACCACCAGCAGCAGCAGAAGTAGTGATCTGAGCCCCTTCGTTTCTACCGCCGCCACACACACAATCGACTGCTGTGTGTGCTGTTGAACCTCGAATAATGTGGGCTCTATGTCGGCAGGCACCTAAAAACGTATCAAGACGATAAGAAAAAAATAAAGTACAGAGAACTATAAAGTTATCTCTCTATTACGTGTTTGTATATACTATGTATATATTAGTATTGGC
>JAQIWO010000030.1:0-29387 GCA_034695405.1 Entomobrya muscorum
ATTAAGTTGCCATCAAATGAAGATGTCGAAAAAGCCGAGCAAATTTTTGATAAACTCGTTTGGCTGCTGTTGATTTATTACTCTTTCCACGAAGCAAACAGCTTACCTTCCTGACGTTTCTGATATCCGTATATGAATTTTATCTGCTGGAAACACACGTGCATAGGTATATGCACAAATAATATACTGTTAATAATATACTTGCAGCAAAATATAGATGATTTCTAAATGAATTTTTTAAACTCAACTATAGCAACTAAATGTTACTTCATTCGTCTTGAAAACAAATTTTTCTCCTCATCTTACTGCATCGCCAGACAAAATTTTCTCGTCTTTTTGGTTGCATCTTAATGAGTATGGAAGTACACGTCTGTGATAGTTTTTATAAGCCTCTTTGATTAATACTAAAATCATTGAGATATTTGAGACAAAAAATGATGATAAATGTTGAGCTTATTCATTGTGGTGCAAAAATTAGGACTCCACTCATGGGTCGCGCTAAGGTCTCAAGATGAAACTAGAGATTCAAAGAGCTGAAGTAGACGTGGTCGGTAATTGTGTTGTAATTTGTGAATTGTCTGGCTATATGCTATATATTTGGCGTTAGCTTTGAACAACTGGAAGGTGATATAATACTAGAATAGGTTACTACAAAAAAAAAAGTAAAGTCACAAACTTCAAGAATCCAAATTGGGCCTTGTTTAGTCGTCATTTAACAATAAAAGATTCCCCTTAAAATTGTCTTATCTAGTCGCGTCCAAAGAATCAAGACAACTATACTATTAAAAAGCGTTTGAGAAACAGTTGAAGGAACCATTCTTTTTTTTCTCTTTATAGTTGAAATTAATATTAATAAATTCGCAGCAGAATTTCATATCGTTGGGTCTGTGGCGCAATTGATAGCGCAAACAAACCTACTCTTTGGGAAAAGCTTAAGATTAGAAGTTTCCAAAGCAGTAATTTACCATAGCAATTTCATTTCCTTCAGGAATACGAAAATATGTAAAGATGGAATGTTTGCAGATATCAGTTGTTATGCCTACTTGCTTCTGTCCTTGCTGGTCTTGGAGAAGGAAAAAATCGGCAATACATTCTCCGTAATAGTGTTCTGCACTATAGCAGAAAAGTATAAATATATTTTTTTACTCACCACGATGATGGCACTCCATTATATTCAATTCCATCATGCATACACTTCTCTGAATGTCCAAAATAATAAAGATTGCATGCAAAATAGATTGAGCTCTTATTAGTAAGGAAAAGATGCGAATGCTGTTGAAGGTCAACTCTACGCAAAAAGTCAACAGACAACGCAAATAAGAGAGTAGAAGAGAAATTTGTCTAGAAAATACAATTGCTTGCCGCATATGTTCATTCATAGTTACTCTGTTCTCACAAACAAGCAAAATAAAATGAATCTTGATGATATTTCCCAACTGTTATCCCAACGATCTCCAGAATAATGATATGATTACCAGGATATGAATATTTATTGAATTTCGGTTTTCATAATAACTTCTAATTAATTGTGAAGATTCCAATGTTGACTTTAAAAATATATAGCACGAGTAAGTATTAAAAGTTGGACATTATCATACACGAGATACTCAATCCGTGTGTAGGTGCTCTTAGCAATGGATATATTTCCGTACTGTCTATTCACATATGGGTTAAAAGGGAGTGCACGCCCTTTACAACCTAGAGTGAGTCATTAGTGTGGGAGTAGTCTAACGATCATCAATAAACACTGACATCATCACACATGCCAATGAGTTGAAGTTTAAAGAGTAAAAACTCATATTAATAAGGGTTTCAGTTACATAACTATTACCAGCAGATCATGGCATATTATAAAATATCATCATCCCTCGTAATAATTGGTATTATTATTCAGGCACGGCTTCATCACATTCATGTTACATACCTCATTCATCACCCTTTTCAACTAATATACAGACAGGATAAAAATCATCATAAAATTCACGTACTTACCGGTTCATTACATGACAAATATCCACAGTTTAGGCATGCTGTCAAGATAAAGGAGAAATTATTTTCGGTTGCGTAATCGTATGTCACAGTACGACTAAGAAATTACTTTCATGGGAACTCCACCGAACCGACAAAATATACTCTGGCAACTATAAAGAAACTATGATACCTTAGACAGCCGAAATCCGAACAAGTAAACTGTACAAGTTAGCTGACCATTTCATGAAGAATTATTTTGTTGCTCAGTTTTTTCTTCTTAACAAACTTTGTATAAAGGTACATAGTTGAGTATTTCGTTAATTCATGAATTTCTACGCAGTAAAAGAGTGAGATGCAAGGTGAAGTATTCATTTGCACAGTTAGGATCATTAGCAAATATCTGGTGAATTCGTTGTAAGTATTGTCCAGAAAAGACAAGAAAACAAGTAAACGAAGAGTCTATATGTCCTGTCAGCACCCGTATAATTATATGTACCATTGTTTTACGTGGAGTTTTCCCCATGTCACAAATGAAAGGAAATAAGGAAATAAAATAAAAGGAGGAAAATTATTATAAAAGTCTCCCCTTCTCACATAGCCCCATCTTGTTTGATTTTTACTTTAAAACTAATAATAATTTATTAAAGATTCATTTTTAGAGGTCTAGGAAATCGTAAGTGTTGCTTCACAAAAAAGAAATGGTACTAATTCGCATCATGTCCAGTAAGAAGCTATGTAACCTTTATTCTACGAGTACGACAGAGGCACCTGCAGAGGCAACCTAAAGATCCAGGGGAAGAGGAACGGACGCGTTTCTCTTTCTCTTCACAATGACATCCTCTCAACTACAAGACATGCCTTACGAAAGTGATGTTCGAAAAGTGGCTCCTTTTCTTCTCAACTTTACCACCTCCGGAACCAGGAACGACCTAATCAATCAGAAGTGGTCCCCTTTCTTCCACAACTCTAATGCCGTCAACAAACGGTACAGAAACCAATCAATCAGAAGGGACGGAAGTGATCCCTCTTCTTTCTTGCGGAATAAATCGATTAGAAGGGAGGGAGGAATTCCCTGCTCTTTACAACCAAAGGACTTTCGGAACAAAGGGAGTATCGCGTTATTCAGGAATAAATATTTTAAAAATGTACTCTACACAAGATTATCATACAAACACGGTGATACAATTGTAATCTTTACCCAAATCTTCTAGACAACTCCAAGGTCAAGCTAAAGATATAGACATCCACTCATGGAGCCTTGAGATATTTTGAGGTGGTTCCTTTCATCAAGACTTCACAAAGAAGTAAAGGGAGCGAAAGACCCCCTTCTGTAAACTTTACGGAGGAAAGGGAGAGAAAGACCCCCTTCTGTAAACTTTACGGAGGAAAGGGAGAGAAAGACCCCCTTCACCAAGTCCACGGAACAAAGGGAGTAACAGCCCCCTTCTGCAGACTTTACGGAACAAAGGGAGCGAAAGACCCCTTCTACACGATTCTATGAACAAGTTCGACACATTCCTCCGCACCTCCAGGAGATATACTAAGGAGATATTAAACTAATAGATATAGTTGATTCTGTATAAGGAAATAGTTATATAAACATAATATTATAATAACAGCTACACGTTCATATGAGACGAGCAACAAAAAAAGAAAGAAAAGATATTCTCTGTCAGAAATAAGAAGAGACTTTTGTGTAGGACAGTGCATAGAAGTAGATTATTACTTTTCTTTTATTATACATTTTTATATTCAATCAAGTTATTTTAAATTATAATTGTGTAAATATTATAGATTAAGACAGTATACACACTTCTACCGGGCTGCGTCCCATCGTAACAATTTAAGAAATATATGTATAATAGCTGCAGTCTGTCATAGGTACCTTCATTAGGATTGGATTGCGACAATAGGTATATCATGAAGTCAGGTAGGTTACATAAATAGATAGGTATTTTATGACAATGAGAGATGAAAGTAGTTCAAGGTCATCTAGGGAGATGAAGATGAGACGGATCAACCTTTATTTTATGATATCAGTAAATAGAAGTCCAGAATGGCATTTGCATCATTTTCATTTAAACGGCGGATACTAATTCATTATTTTAGGCAAGATTTTCGAATCAATAATTACAAGTTTTATTATATCAATTTCGGTTTTAGACAAGTATATTATTTATTTATTAGCAATCGAGATAGATACAGATACAATTCAATTATAACGTGCATGTATATATTAGCCTCACACTTTATCATTATTCAAAATAAAAAGAGACAGGAAGAGTAGACACATCCAAGCAAAAAGACCAGATAGGGTCCATCAGGGTCGCCAACATCTTTGCATAATATAGGTATGACTAGGTTTTTCGAAGGAAGGCACCAAGCTAGCAGGTCCTTTTTTCCATATACCTAGTTTCCGCCAAAGAAGGGAGTAGTGACAAGGCTTGCCTTGTCATATAGGCATAGTAGTGAGAGATAGTGAGCATGGTCACGTAGCCAGCATAGCAGGCAGGTCGTTGCCCTCTAGGCATATAGGTTAGAGATGATGATGATCATCATGATGATGTGATCTCGCATGTACCTACATACGAGAGTATATAGTATAGTTGGATGCAATAAACGCCAGTCGCTCGTGTCTCATCATAGAGTCGAGACCTCCTGCCTATATATTGCATCTGCATCTCAGCAGCGTTGCTGCTTCGCTGCTGACCGTTCTCATGTCGCCCCTCTAGGCGACGCTCTCTCGTTCGGCTCCCCTTCGGAGGTCTTCCCTTCTCCGGCTCTTCAGCCCCTTTCAGTGTGTTCGCTGTTCGCCCTCCCTTCTCAGGAGATTCCTCTGTCCGTCTCCCCTTCTCCAGGCCTCCCTTCTCAGCGGAGACTCAGGATCCCGGATGCTCCCCTTCCGAGGACCATCCTCTTCGTCCCCTTCTCGGCCTCTCGCAGGCAGCCCCTTCCCCCAGTTGCCGCATCTTAGCGGAACGTCACTGGTGGAGGTGCGTTTTCAAAAGAGACCTATCCCCTCGTTACCCAAGTGAGGGCTCCTCCATCTAAGCTAACACCACCCACAAGGTAAGTAATTTTGTTTCTTAAATCTTTCTTAGAGGACTAAGGTGCAATCTGCACAATTACGGTAACATGACCATCCAGGAAGAAGCCCCTAGGTTCACCGGACCCCTGTACAAAACAAATGTCAAGAAATTCATAAATTCATATTTGCTATGGGGGCTAAGCAACAACCTAACCGACCAACAGCTGAAATGCCGATTTTACTTAGCATTCGAGAATACGGCTGCTAGTAAGTGGTTGCAAATAAAAATCCAGAATATTCTTCAGGAAGAATATACAATAGACAATCTCATAAGAGACCTACTAGAAGAGGCTCCCCTTCAATTTGAAGAACCCATAAAGCTAGGAAATCTTCTCAGCGAGAAGCAAAAACCAAATGAAAACACTTCGGCATTCTTAGTGAGAATACAAGTCCTAGCAGGAGACTCATTTAATGACATTAGCGAAGAGGTCTGGGTAGAGGCTTTTCTCAAGAACATGAGAGAGGAAGTAGCTCATTTTGTCGAAATGAAAGGAAACCCAACAACTTTTTTAGAATTAAAGAGACTGGTAAAGCTTTTTGAAGCTCGCAAGGACTCATGTATTACACAAGCTACGTCCTCCGAGTTGTCATCTGAGTTCTTCTCACACGAGATAAAAGGCATAAAAGGCTCCTACAACCGAGCGGTGCCCACAGTAAATATAGAAATAAATAATATTCAAGTACCCGCGGAGGTAGACTCCGGAGCTCAGCAGTCACTGATCGGAATAACACTGGCGACGAATATCTTAGGAAAACCGGATTTGAAAGAGAAACAGCCGACGCGGCTTACAACTATTACTCATCAAAGCATCCCAAATTATGGTTCCCTCAAAATCCCGATAAAAATAGGAGACGAAATAGTGACTTTCAAGTTCATTGTAGTAGAGGACACAACCGCATCTTGTCTTCTAGGTCTTAACTTTCTGCAAACTTTCAATACTGACATAATCATATCAAGAAATTGCATAGAGTCTACGATATTCGGAAGAGTTCCGTTTATCTCAACAAAGGAAGAAGCTGGGGCAAGCATTGAACAAGAGGAAGCTCAAGTAAGGGCTAATATAATAGACGGCTATCTAAAAACATTAAAGAGATCTGATGAAGACAATGACACTTGCATAATAAAGGTTCAGAAAGCACAAACAATCCAATCAAAAGGGAACGAGAGAAAGGAAGGAAGTAGATCGCCTCCAGCATTACCCAAAACCATAATTACGGGGCGACTTAATACGGTTTTGCAAGGTCTCTCTCCCAAAGATATCTATCAAGAAAGACAGGACAAAGAGCATAACCAGTTTAAAACAGAAGCCAATAGAGATTCAACAGACAGGTTAAAGTATGATATGAAGAATCGTTCGATGAGGTTCTTTGCATTTGCGCAATTTTTTATGCGTTTCGGGACAGAGGAACGCAAGCCTTCTAGAGTGAGAAAGTTTTCTAAGAAGGGAGAAGAAAATTGGGCACGGAACCCTAACACACGCGCTTATGAGTGGAAAATGGCAAAGACTTTACCTTCCTTTCTTTGGCACAATTAGAATTATTGGTATATTTCATGATAGATCCCTTGCAATTGGAAAGATTAAAGATAAAAGTTGACTAAAGACACGGAATAATTCAGCCTAAAAATATAGTAGCATAGTATATCAGTAGTAGCACACAAATATAAATCTAAAAAAGGCCAAAATCAATTACCTACAAGTTAGTTGGCAAAATAGTTGTGTAATTTTGTGTGATATAATCACCCCAAGTATAAGAAGTACTAAGGCACAAGAACTTGTGTTCGCATTATAACATTATAAGTGCAGCAAACTTTACGGAAAATATTCCCGTCAAGAAACATTTTTTGGCGTTTTCTACATTAGAAACGAACGACAGATAGGTCCCAAAGGGAACACGAGTAAAACCGAAGAAGGGAACGATAGATACCCTTCTCAGCATAAGATAATAGAAGACAATTATAAGCAGATAAGCAGTTATAAATTACCTCATTCGATGCCGAACGTTTAATTATCACAATGCCCCAAAGCAAGAATCGGGTTTGTAGCATTAATTCATCGCATAGCTAGCAGTCTCAAGCCAACAAAGAGCGAAGTGCGAGTGTACAATAATAACGTGCGCCGAATGCATACCTGATTAGATTATTCGAAATTGGGAAAAGAGTACCCACTTAATTATTCACATTACTCCAAGTGGAAGGAACGTTGTTTGGTATTCATTCATTGCATAATTCATTGGCAAAATAAACACAGAGAAGAGGAGAAATTGGGGTAAAATGAGATCTCCAATCCGAACTTGTTAAGCATGACTATTTTACCGATACCTATCCTTTTAATCAGAGCATTAGCGTGGTATGATGCAAGAGGTCATTGATCTCGTTCACAATTCAAATATACGTTCAGATTGTGATACGGGACAACATTAGAAGTAAGATAATAAGTAATTAAGGCAGCAAACCATGGATGAATTATTGTGGATGCTTAACTCATATATTAAGATAATACAGACAAATAAGATATTAAAGGACAATCTAAGTAAGACTATGTAAGTTACGTCCAAAGACTACGTATCCTCCTTGTAAAGACAAGCTAAACAAATATTGATGAGATTACGAGAAATATATAATAATTAGGAAAAATTACAAGGAGCTAACAATTCCCCTTCTCAGATGGAATTGGAAAAAAGAGATTTTAAATAAGTAATGAACATATGTGCGCATTAAGATAAATAGTCGTATGTTATATTCATGATTACACGATCCACTGCAAAACCAAAACATCCTTTACGCGAAGATAATTTTATGCTGATTCGCTAGAATTACTCATTCCGCTGATAGGATTAAATCACTGTTCTAACAGCATCAGTTAAAAAGGGGCGATGTGACAGTTCAGCACATTACTCTTTACTTTTCCCCTTCAAGATTCAAGCACCACAAAAATGCACGCGATTACAGATTCACTTTAGTTTTTTCTTTTCTTCCGGTCATCTTATTACGAAAGAAGAAATCCACACATATACATATATCAGCATATCGGCAGGTCAACGCTCTATGCTCTATGCTTATGTCAGTAACAAGTGCATGCGTCGTCATTCGGCCGTTATCTGAAGATTCCCTTTCGAAGACAAATTCTCAATCATCACAAATGATCATCCCAATCATCATACAAACTACATATGCGCTAGAGATAAGAAGATAAATTGACTTGTCGTATTAATGATCATAAAGAGGAAAAAGATTCATCGGCAGTTATGTATCACTAGATAAATGCCCAGCACATAAAGATAAATTCAAACTGAAGTATTTTAAATGCCCATGCAGCTGCTGCCCATCTTAAAGATTCATATTACATGTATGAAGATAAAGACGATGAATGAAAGAGTAAAGATTGATGCATGACGAATGCGCCGATGTCACAGTTCATTCACATCAGAAAGAGAAATGACAAGAGGAAGAAGAATTCCACATCGTCAGCATCCAATCCCCAACTAGAATCTGCTCATAAACTTTACGCTTAACATACAAATTATGTAGGTCAGTCCCAGAAGTAATCTTGCAGAGGAATCAGCTTAAATGTGAGAAATTAATGAACAAAATAAGAGGGGTGATCACAATTTTATGGCACAGAAAACTTACGAAGACTCCAACGCATGATCATATTTTGAATTACTAATAATTGCCTACATAAAGTATCAGCATTTTTTTGTTTCAGCTGCAGTAAGCAAAACGGCAAGTCGAGCGAGTAGAACAAATCCGCTACGAACTCCCCTTCTTTTTTTAGACCTTTCCATCTTTCCGTCGACCTAAATACTAATGATCTATTTACTCGCCCGAGCGTCGCCAATGCACTTACTGACTATTAAAGAACGATTCCTCTAGAAAGAAACTTTTATCTCGGATAGCCAAGAAGCAAAGAAGTAATAACTCGATAAATCCTATCCATCAGTATTCATTAGCAATAGTACTTTACCCTCCCCCTTTTCCATGTTTCAAAAAAAAGACTTTCAACTACTTCGCGTGGTTTAAACGAAATGGGCTAGTAAACAAACAAAGAGAGAATTTTCCTTTAATTCCCAATTGATTTTTTGGGCAATATATAGTCTCAGATGATAGGTGTGAAATTGAAGGACGCTGTCAAGCATGGACAACAAAGGTGTGGTTATAACTACCATGGCAAGCATAAACTAAAAAGTGCAGAAAAAGTCAAAAAGCAGAAGACAAACAGATAAATAAATAATGATAAACGAAAAAGAATGGCAGCCCACTTCTAACCCATTTTAAATATGCAAATGTACAATCGCCATATAAGAAATCATCAGAAGAGTTCTCACACAACAAGTAACCCCACGTGCTAGCTTCGGTTACGACGCATTATGATGGGTAGGTGAGGTTTAAGAATCGCCTATGTCTACGAGAACCATCTTGTACCCTTTATTTTGTTGTTTGACACACCCATCAGTCTAACCAGATATCGATAATTGCATATTATTTTTAGCGGCACAATTTAAAAAAAAGAAAGAATATACATGTAGAGTTCCAACCCCATAAAATAACACAAAGTTATCATTAAAATTGTAGAATTTTAGAAACCCGTTAAAGTGGTCTTTCAATTAAAAGAGGAGAGATTGATATAAATACGCATAAAAAATCGACAGAAAAAATCGACGGAATGCGTACATGAAAAAGAATACAAATACGCATAAAAAATCAACAGAAAAAATCGACGGAATGCGTACATAAAAAATGCATAAAAAATCGACAGAAAAAAGAAACGAAATGCATTTATATAAAAAAAGAGTGAAGAGGAGAAGGCACTTAAAACAAAAGGCAAATTCATATAAAAGGGTAGTTTGACAAGGGAAAGTAGAAGTGCAAGGCAAGCGTTTTTATGTGACACACCTCTATGAGACTATAGAAGAGCCTTTAATAACTGTAATTATGCAGAAATTCCAATAGTTTTTCATGGTCTTGACTCTGTTTATTTTTGGTTTTCTTTTCATTAGAGGATTGTATTAAACATAAATATAACGCTGGTAAGGGATAAAACTCGCTGGGAGTCTGTCAGGGTGGCCCTTGTGACCACCTATCGACCACCCACGGGCGGCAACCTGATTAGGAAGTCATATCCTCCCCCGACGTTTTTGAGTAAATTAAATTATTAATTGGCTTCTCAAAGTAAATAATACGCCAATTCACCAATAAATATAGTCAAACTAGTTTATCTCTCTTTGAAAGGTTAATATCACGAACATATCTAAGATGAGTACGATTTGAAAGGTATCCTTTTACACCTTCCCTACATAACACCTAATAATCAGAAGTTTCCAAGACTAAACATGTGATGGTACAAGAAGCCTTTTTTTAAAGAGAGATTTAATACGCACTACCCCGTTCAAGTAAAAATTAGAATTCTCATCACAACTGACTAATGAATGCAATAAAGAGGAGTATTCTGCATGATACACACACACACACACACACATTTTGGCAGACTCGATCAATTGGCATCATTATAGATTTTCATCTCCTCTTCTCAGTCCGCCCCACTACGACTAGTTAATTTTCTCTCGCGTACGGATTGGGCGCACACAAAAACCGTATACCATGCAATCTTCGGATTAGCTCATAGGGCTTCAGAATATTCCTGGTCACATTCTCCGCTCCGGGGTCCCAAGGGTCCTACCCTCAGGGCTCCACCCCCACCATTCCCATTTAGATTGGGTTAAGCGATCATGCCGGTTTTCCCGACTTCCCAATGCAAAACTCGATTTCTCTTTCTGAATTCACTCAACTTCAGACAGATACATAAATTACTGCCATAAGATAAGATTATACACAAGACAGATACATAACATAAAAATTAAAACCACAAATCAGATTAAATCGCCATCATCTTTCGTCTCGCATCTTGCTTCCTCTTCTCACATAGCCCCATCGGAGGCCCATGCTACCACAGTTCCCCGGGATCCCGTTCTCCCCTTTCCGGGTTTAGGTTCCCCTTCTCGATTTCACCTGCCACACCGTTCTCCCACCTCGGGGCACTTTCCCTGTGATTCCCCTTCCGATCCCCCTTCTCAGTTTGGAGCCCCCTCGATTTCTCCCCTCCGATCTCGCTCGGGTTCAGGTTCAGGCCTCATCTTGTCATCGCGGGCCGCGTTCGAGTTCCCCTTCTCACCTCTTTTAGGAAGTCACTATACTGTGCAAACATTAAATTACTTAGATATACCTTTTTTTTCATTCATATAGAAGGATGAGTAGATGATCTGACTTATTAAACTCTCAAGCCCTACAACTTTCCATTGTCATTGTTATAAGAGGAAATACAAGTTACTCTCCCATTTCCTCCCTCAGAAGAATAAAACTACGATAGAGGATGAAAATATTAGGAGTAATGTGAAAGGAGACTTATGGCACAATGGTAGAGATTTTCAGAAGAAGATGATGTATAGTCGAAATTAGGATAATGGCACACAACCCAGAAATTACCTAATTAAGGTTTCATGATCAGATATGTGTCTTACATCGCCATCTTAATTATTCCAATAATGTTCCAGCAGTTTTCACCAAATTTCCCTTTCCGAATCCTCACGTCATACCTCTCTCTCTCATTTGCGCATAGAAGCAGATAAATGTTCATTCGTCAAAACAAGGCAGATAAAATATTGGCATGAGCCCTACCCTTTACCTATAACCCAAGACCGGTTACCTCCTTTCTGATGAATGGCAGTACTCATGTTGACACATCAACCAGATATAGAATCTCTGATAGATATAGAACAAGATATAGAAGACAGAAATTCTGAAGAAAAATTAATAAATAAGAATTTTCTACTTTTAATTCGCAATATAAAACAAACTCATCCCTGGGAAATATATTATAACTATTCACATTCCATGAATGCCACATGTCGTCATTATAACTCTTTGACGGCGCTAAAAGAATTCAATATAAATAACCCGGAGATGTTGTGTCCACCCAAAGATACCAAAAGACTATTAAAAAATAGTCAGCTATACCAACCTTCATAAACATGAGTGGGTTACCAGAGAAGCAACTGCAAAATATATACAGAGATCCGTATGACTTTCTCTTCGTAATCAGTTCATAAATATACATGCTGGCAGACTGACAATTAGTTACTTAAAACAGATTGCAAAGAAAGGTCGATTCGTTTGGAATTTAAAACTCTAGCATCCAACACTCTAGTTAGTTATACTTTTAAAGAAAAGACTCTTTTTGTAACTTGTATTTATATGAGCTTCATATATCAACAACAAAAATACAGGAAATTCCTATTGTCAAATTTCTGTGAGAAAGAGGTTGATGTCATGTCAGGAATGATGAACGTTACGACAATGACATATTAGGTGTACCATGTAGGTAAGAATATCAGAGGCATTTATAAAAGAAAATTGATAATACAGGAATAAATAGATGGCAGTATGAGAGAAGAATTAAAAATACACGAGATGACTTTTCATGAGCAATTCATAAATCATGTACAAATTTAGACAACAATGATCTGACAATTACGGTGAATTCAAAAAGAAAAAAGAAAATAATAATAATAATAATAATTTTGATTTTATGTCAAGTTTATTCCAGAAAATTATTTTCAGAAAGTGTCCACACAGCAATATCCCTTTTCCCCTTCAGTTTATATAGTTGGACACTGAACTTTTTACACCCGGAGGCTTACATTTATATTTTAATAAATGCTTTTTGTAATAAGCCGCACGTTTGTAAACACGGCCGCAGCAACACAAGATGGTCTCCAGCGGGTTAGCCACAGGACATGATATCCCACGGTAATGACGCTCAATGTGGTCACGCCGGTCAGTTTCATAATGGCAATTGGGTCGGCCACAAAGAAACCTGGAAAATTAGAATAGAAACAAATTATTAATGTATAGTAGCTGTTATTGAATTAGGTATTAATTTGCACTCGTAAAGCTTTTTAATTAACTCGCATCATACCTTGCTTTTCGTACTGGAATCTCAATCTCCGGAACCATTGGGACTGGAGAGTCCTCTGTCAGATTGGTAATGGAAGAAGCCCTGCCACTTGGTCCTATTACAGACAACCTTGATGTCTCCAGGACTCGTCGAGTAACACGGAGATCCAACGCATGCAGTTGTGGAGAAACCAGTACTGGGGAACCAAACGAAGTCCTTGGTGGAGAGAAGATGACGCGAATTGCTCCAGCACCTTCTCCCCCTGCACCCAAAGATGAGCTTAAGTCATTTCGAGTCTCTCGGCTTTCAGCAAGTTGACCAGTGGTCGGACCTCCTGACTGATCAACAGGAATCCGAACAGTCCGCCTTCTAGGTGGGGTCACAGGACGGAATAGATTGTCCAGAAAACTTTCCAGCTCACCTGAAACAGAATCCGATGCGACAGACAGCTCACGCTCATTCGCAGAAATCTCAGCAGGAACTTCCTCTCCATCGTCAGCACTATCACCTTCATCATCATCAGTCTCCAACTGGTTATCCGCTCGCATCATTGTCATCAGACCCGGAGGATACGGAGCAAATATAAAGATATTAGGCATCCAAATTGCCCCACATTTTAATGGGCATCTTTTAACTCGTCCCCCTCCTAGAGGCTTAAGCCGCTTAGTGCAGTCAACACAGAAGAAGCATTGACTGCCTTCACAATACAATCCGCGAAATATTCCGTATCCATCAACATTGGCTTCCTGCAGGCACACGAGGCAACCCCATCGCATTCTCCAAGAACTGGAACCATATAAGAGTTATGAGTCTAGTAACTTTACAATAAATATGTTTAACTCGAAATTATTTTTTTTTAAAAATTTTAGGAGTCCTTGGTTTACCTCACGTTACCCCCACACTTTGGAAGACTGTGAAACGGAAGATCAGAGGCAGCAATGGAAAACCGCCTACAACAATGAAGAGAAATCATTAGTAACACAATAGTTAGAAAGACAGTATTTGGCATATTATTTATATCAGTAAGAAATTATCAAAAATCAAAAATTGGGGTAATCAGATAGTTCATCGAACCACGTTAAAATTTTAAGAGTACAACTTTCCTCAAGCATGCATTTCAGGGCCAGATAATATATCTCGTCCGTTAAAATATATTAAAAATCACTCATTCCGTATTCAAAAATAGCCATATGCATACTTACCGTTCAGCAGCATATCCACACTGCTCAGCCTCTATTGATGCTTGTACATCATAGTCAACCAACCACTGATTGGCTGCGTCTAGCTCCTTCCATTCTAAATAAAATACATAAAGATAAAACGGAAGCCTTGCTAAAATGATCAACTTGAATATAAATTAAAATTAATAAGGACCGGTGTAAATAATACTTACCAACGTTATCATCTTGAGGAGAAGGGCTAAAGTCCAATCTTCGCCCTACAACCCTTAACTGTCGAGGTGAGTTCAGTGTACTCAACGACATGGTGATGTCAATCAAAGTACTTTTTTATATAAGCGAACATCAGAAAGGAAAATTAGCAGGAGCTATTATGCATTCAGATTGGATGCTTTAGGCAGAATGAGAGGCTAATAAAGTTTTGCACAGTGTAACTGGAAAATATTCAAGAAACGCCAACCCAGTTATAATGATCACCAACGATCATATCATTTTGAGAGTCAAGATTCAACACCTGCAAACAAAGACACATTGAATACTGATTCATGAAGTGCAAGGCCACAGGATGGACATGCAGCAGAAATATTATCATGTTTTATATCTCACAGCTACAAACTATATATGAAGTACAGTACAAGCAGTTGACAAGAATATTGTTCGCATTCCAAAATTAAACACAGAACATCCACATTGAGCGTCGATTTCTTCCAACTTATTTTCGCTGAGGTCAGAATAGGTCAGCCAAATGTTTTGTTTTTATGCATTAAAATAAAGAAAAAAGAAACGAATGAATTTTTTTGCTACTGGTTAAAGTAACTGGGATTATGAATATAAGGCTGAGTCACCACCATTGAGAAACATTATTGAAGTATTCAGTTTTACAAATTGTCTGTTTAGAAAAGCTCAATTATCATAAATAATACAAAGTTGCAAAGACTGTTAATGGCAAACAGCTCTACTTTGCTTCTGTCTTTCTATTTTATTTTTTAGCTGCATGACATAATCTTATAGACTCATATACACATGTAAAAAGACCCAGAGAATCATTAGAAATGTCGGTTAGTGAAATCAAGATTTTTTTTTATGTAGGCATATACAATCTAGTTTACAAGACAAAACTCAGATTCATGAAGATGGAATAATCACAGCACTCAATTTTTGCACACAATAAACAAGAGATAAGTTTTGGTTCAGTCATTAATCGCTCTCTCTGAGGTCATAATAAAACGACAAAATACTTTTTCAAGAAACAAGCTTCGTTAAAAGATTAGACTATGATGGTTAAGCTACAGTAGTAAACAGTTTCCAGGAAAGGCATATCATCTAGACAGGCACAGTTTTTCTCATAAAATTACTGCCTAGATACAGAGACAAGAGACAATTTCGTATGCACATAAAGTTTTGCCCGGCTAGGTAGGTATTAGTACTTTATGAGTAAAATGGAATGACTACATGAGAATGATGATGACCGAATCTTTTGTAAATATAACTATTTCATAATTATAACCGCCACCTTACAAACAGTATCATTACAAAAATTGCAAGGGATATATATGGCCATTATCATCCATAGCTTTACTTTGCGTACGCTTTTCATCATAAGATTTTAGATGCCCGACAAAGTAGGAATCAATGTCAAGTGAGTAATTTGGAAAGTTAGAATGCACACATATTTTCTTTCTCGACAAGACCAACTGACAAGGCAATATTCATATTAACAAAAATGAAGTAGCCGGTACACTAAAACTTACACAATTAAAAAGTATTCGTTAAGATGTAAATATCTGGTTTGAGAACAAATTAACTTATGCATAGCTTATTCTCTGAAGATCAAGTTACAAAATCCTGCATAATTGGGAAATAACATACTATAATCTTTCGTAACGTTATCATAATTTTTAGCCTATGTACTTCATCATCGTTTTTACATAATATATGCCTGGCCAAGTCATCACATAATATATGCCTCGCCAAGTCACTACATAATAGAAGGGGAGCAATCCCATGTCATAACTCAAAAGTATTATCAAATAATCACAATTTACATCTAATTAGAGTAAACAGCAAAAGGGAAACCTCGGGTGATGGTAAAGTATATAAATCAGGTATTTGAAAATATAAATTCTAAACGCCCATTAGCTATGTCAATAGACAACCATAGATTGTTAACGTGTGTTAGTTCATTTTGCAAGGAAATTTAAATACAATTGGTTGATGTAAAAACTAATTTACCCTTCACCCACCACGTAAAAAAAAAATGAATGATGGCAATCCAAAATGTCAAAGCAGATATTTTTTTGGTTAGCACGCCAATGCTTCATACATCAATAGGAAGTCATAAAGCAAGGAATGATTTCTGTCATGAGCAGACAGCTTTTAAATACTTATAAAAAGATACAACACAAATTGGGGTCCAATCTTCTATAAATAGCTCTGAACGCATTATGATGATCATGATGAGGTATTTGTGAGCACTATATAGGGACATAACGGTACAAATTACGATTGAGAAGGATCTGATTAAAAGTAGATGCATGTAATTAAAATATTAACATTCACATATTACCCCAATTATTCTTCTAGCTGGATTTTGTTAGGAAAAGAATTTTTTCCCATCATTGTTTAAAAGAGACGATTACTCTTAAGCACAATTAAACTAAAAATAAAGAAATGACTAGTTATTTTTGTTGAATTTCGAACATGCAGATTTTCTCTCCAGGACTACAAGGAAATAAAATTCCCTAAAAATATATGATGGTTATTGACATTTACATCCAAGTATAAATATATTCACAGGCCAAATAAACATAAGGACGCTAAATAATTCAATGTCCAAGTTATACACAGATTCACATATATTTAAATGTGCGATAACAAACAGGTGTTTTATTTAAAATAGAGATAGGGAGTGCACGCCCGTTCTTTATAGATATGATAAACTACTAGTTTAGGAGTCGCCTTACCACTCTTAAGTAACATATTTCACAGACGAATTTTCAATAAATAATTTCTGAAAGTCAAGAACAGCATATTATGAGTACTGTCGGTTGCACAACACAAATATATACCTAGTTTATTATAACTTCTCATACAACCCCATTTTTGTATGCACGTTTAAAGTAATGATAATTGACTTATATTATACTATAAAATATTGAATATTATAAAATATCATTATCCCTCGTAACAATTGGCATTATTATTCAGGCATGGCTTCTTCACATTCATTTTTACATGACCCGTTTCAAATAATATACAGACAGGATAAAAATCATCATAAAACTAACGTACTTACCGGTTCATTACACCATAAATATACACAGTTTAGCCATGCTGTTAAGACAAAAGGAGAGCATTAATTTGTGTTGCGTAATCGTCTGTCACAGTACGACTAAGAAATGACTTTCATGGGAACTCAACCGAACCGACAGAATATACCCAGGCAACTATGAAGAAACTATGATACCTTAGACAGCCGAAATCCGAACAAGTAAATTGTACAAGTTAGCTTACCACTTCATAATAATTTTGTTGCTCAGTTCTACTCTTCTTAACAAACTTTGTATAAAGGTACATAGTTGAGTATTTCGTTAATTCATGAATTTCTACGCAGTAAAAGAGTGAGATGCAAGGTGAAGTATTCATTTGCACAGTTAGGATCATTAGCAAATATCTGGTGAATTCGTTGTAAGTATTGTCCAGAAAAGACAAGAAAACAAGTAAACGAAGAGTCTATATGTCCTGTCAGCACCCGTATAATTATATGTACCATTGTTTTACGTGGAGTTTTCCCCATGTCACAAATGAAAGGAAATAAGGAAATAAAATAAAAGGAGGAAAATTATTATAAAAGTCTCCCCTTCTCACATAGCCCCATCTTGTTTGATTTTTACTTTAAAACTAATAATAATTTATTAAAGATTCATTTTTAGAGGTCTAGGAAATCGTAAGTGTTGCTTCACAAAAAAGAAATGGTACTAATTCGCATCATGTCCAGTAAGAAGCTATGTAACCTTTATTCTACGAGTACGACAGAGGCACCTGCAGAGGCAACCTAAAGATCCAGGGGAAGAGGAACGGACGCGTTTCTCTTTCTCTTCACAATGACATCCTCTCAACTACAAGACATGCCTTACGAAAGTGATGTTCGAAAAGTGGCTCCTTTTCTTCTCAACTTTACCACCTCCGGAACCAGGAACGACCTAATCAATCAGAAGTGGTCCCCTTTCTTCCACAACTCTAATGCCGTCAACAAACGGTACAGAAACCAATCAATCAGAAGGGACGGAAGTGATCCCTCTTCTTTCTTGCGGAATAAATCGATTAGAAGGGAGGGAGGAATTCCCTGCTCTTTACAACCAAAGGACTTTCGGAACAAAGGGAGTATCGCGTTATTCAGGAATAAATATTTTAAAAATGTACTCTACACAAGATTATCATACAAACACGGTGATACAATTGTAATCTTTACCCAAATCTTCTAGACAACTCCAAGGTCAAGCTAAAGATATAGACATCCACTCATGGAGCCTTGAGATATTTTGAGGTGGTTCCTTTCATCAAGACTTCACAAAGAAGTAAAGGGAGCGAAAGACCCCCTTCTGTAAACTTTACGGAGGAAAGGGAGAGAAAGACCCCCTTCTGTAAACTTTACGGAGGAAAGGGAGAGAAAGACCCCCTTCACCAAGTCCACGGAACAAAGGGAGTAACAGCCCCCTTCTGCAGACTTTACGGAACAAAGGGAGCGAAAGACCCCTTCTACACGATTCTATGAACAAGTTCGACACATTCCTCCGCACCTCCAGGAGATATACTAAGGAGATATTAAACTAATAGATATAGTTGATTCTGTATAAGGAAATAGTTATATAAACATAATATTATAATAACAGCTACACGTTCATATGAGACGAGCAACAAAAAAAGAAAGAAAAGATATTCTCTGTCAGAAATAAGAAGAGACTTTTGTGTAGGACAGTGCATAGAAGTAGATTATTACTTTTCTTTTATTATACATTTTTATATTCAATCAAGTTATTTTAAATTATAATTGTGTAAATATTATAGATTAAGACAGTATACACACTTCTACCGGGCTGCGTCCCATCGTAACAATTTAAGAAATATATGTATAATAGCTGCAGTCTGTCATAGGTACCTTCATTAGGATTGGATTGCGACAATAGGTATATCATGAAGTCAGGTAGGTTACATAAATAGATAGGTATTTTATGACAATGAGAGATGAAAGTAGTTCAAGGTCATCTAGGGAGATGAAGATGAGACGGATCAACCTTTATTTTATGATATCAGTAAATAGAAGTCCAGAATGGCATTTGCATCATTTTCATTTAAACGGCGGATACTAATTCATTATTTTAGGCAAGATTTTCGAATCAATAATTACAAGTTTTATTATATCAATTTCGGTTTTAGACAAGTATATTATTTATTTATTAGCAATCGAGATAGATACAGATACAATTCAATTATAACGTGCATGTATATATTAGCCTCACACTTTATCATTATTCAAAATAAAAAGAGACAGGAAGAGTAGACACATCCAAGCAAAAAGACCAGATAGGGTCCATCAGGGTCGCCAACATCTTTGCATAATATAGGTATGACTAGGTTTTTCGAAGGAAGGCACCAAGCTAGCAGGTCCTTTTTTCCATATACCTAGTTTCCGCCAAAGAAGGGAGTAGTGACAAGGCTTGCCTTGTCATATAGGCATAGTAGTGAGAGATAGTGAGCATGGTCACGTAGCCAGCATAGCAGGCAGGTCGTTGCCCTCTAGGCATATAGGTTAGAGATGATGATGATCATCATGATGATGTGATCTCGCATGTACCTACATACGAGAGTATATAGTATAGTTGGATGCAATAAACGCCAGTCGCTCGTGTCTCATCATAGAGTCGAGACCTCCTGCCTATATATTGCATCTGCATCTCAGCAGCGTTGCTGCTTCGCTGCTGACCGTTCTCATGTCGCCCCTCTAGGCGACGCTCTCTCGTTCGGCTCCCCTTCGGAGGTCTTCCCTTCTCCGGCTCTTCAGCCCCTTTCAGTGTGTTCGCTGTTCGCCCTCCCTTCTCAGGAGATTCCTCTGTCCGTCTCCCCTTCTCCAGGCCTCCCTTCTCAGCGGAGACTCAGGATCCCGGATGCTCCCCTTCCGAGGACCATCCTCTTCGTCCCCTTCTCGGCCTCTCGCAGGCAGCCCCTTCCCCCAGTTGCCGCATCTTAGCGGAACGTCACTCTACCAAATTAAATGCCGGTTTGCACGTGTCACGCAATAATTGCAAAATGAACACCAATAAGAATAATTACCAACTATCCAAAAAAAGTTTTTAGTTCAGTCGTAAGCAATACTTCAATTCAAGGGTACACGTGCCTCATACGACCTAGCTACTTTATTTGTTGTTTACCAGCACTTTTGTTACCGCAAATTCTCCAAAAATGCTAAAAATTCAGGGTTTGCGTGCTACCCCATTCTATCAGTAGGGTAGGGTGTACAAGTCCACTACAGAAAAGAAAATAATAATATTATGCAATATTCATTCTCTATCGAGCATCAGAGCATCAGCAGAAAAACACGCTGTAGTAAAAAACACAGTTGTTTTGACTGTTACGAGTCAAGAGGAGTGAAAAAAGGAAGAGCGCCCGTAACATGGATTTCTTTTTACTGCCGCAGTATGTTTTACACACGCTTTTATTCCACTGAAAAGTTTACAAAAAAACAGAAGCAAGTCAAAAGGTATTACGACATGAGATCGACACGGCATTGGTAGTTTATTTATTATGGTATATTTGCAGATTAATAGTTGAAATGGATTTTTTTCTTAGGGTTCGTCTTTCTGCGTATTATTACGTGTTTTTGGCACACTGGCTCAGTGGCCCAGTGAATGCTCAACTAGCTATTATTTCCCTTTTTCACCATTTTCTACGGTGGTGCATAATAGATGGGCTGATACTGGGTTGATACGATACGGTAGTTATTTGGTTTCAGGAGTTTGTTTCGAGGACAGAAATGGCACATGCAATGCGTGCAAATATAAGTGTGTAAATACATGGTAAAAGTAGAATAAGTATGGAGTATTTTGGAACATAAAGGAGAATGGGATGGGATTGAAAGAATATACATAGAATTATTACATACTAGTACATGCGTGACTTTTTACTTTCAATTCTATTCATTCATATTTTTTGGGTACTTTGCGCTTCTTTTTTTATTATAGTTTTGTTTACTGTATCTCTCTAGCGCTTGTTCTTGCTGACACGACATTATTGAAAATTATGTTTCCCTGCAGTGGCATGAAGCCTTCGGAGTCCAAAACTAAATTACATTACAAGTTTTCACACAAACAGAAAAATGCTTCGTGAAATTTATTACAAAAGGTAGACGCTAGGCAGGACACCCGATGGTTGTCAAAAGTTATTGGGCATTCACTATTCACTTTGCAAAACCTGAAAGAAAAACGAAATAGGTATCTATTCCACCCTTTTTGGTTGCTTCGGTAATGGTTCTCTCCTTTTAAAATTCAAATTACTTTTGGTTCGTTAGTAAGAAAAACGCTAAAAACATAAAAAAATTTGATGTTAGTTCACTTTGAACAGTCACCAATAACTTTTAACTTTTATAGGTTACTTCGAAACTGATGACATTGTTGCGAAATCTGTGATTCTCTGGAGAAGATGGAACGAGAATTTTTGATGAATGTAATTATTAAGTGGCAAGCGCAGCGAAGCTACTTATTGGTTTTACAATGTCCGTCCGTCTGTCTGTCTGTCTGTCTGTCTGTCCGTCCGTCTGTCTGTCCGTCCGTGCGATATCTCTCAAACGGTTAAGAATTTTCGAAATCTGTTTTCACCAGTCTATTCCTTATCCTTTTAGCTCGGTCTCCATTGATTTTGAAGCTTATCGGCCACCGATAACCGTTTGAAATCGTCAACGTTTTCAAAGTCGCTTTATGAATAGCTATGTTATAGCATATACATGCGGCATGTGATACATAAAACTGATACTACTCTATGAGAGGAATCCATCTCTGATGCTAGGTTTGAACTTTGAGTCGTTAGGCGGCCATTATAACGGTTTTTTTGCGTAATAATTGCATTATCGTAATAATCAGCGTTCTTACGTAATAATTAGCGTTCTTACGTAATAATCAGCGTTCTTACGTAATACTCAGCATTCTTACGTAATAATCAGCGTTCTTACGTAATAATGAGTATTTTGACTCATTTATAAAGCTAGCTATCTATCTGTTGTCGGTTAGGCGATGAAGTTCAACGGATCAACTGTGGAGTTTGAAGTTCTACTGTCAGGTTTGGTGGTTCTACTGTCAGGTTTGGTGGATCTACTGTCAGGTTTAATGTTCCACCGTCAGGTTTAATGGTTCTACTCGTTGCAGCTTGCCACTTTGCTATGTGCTAGCGCTTGCTGGGTTTATTAGTTATATACATGCAAGTTGCAGTGCGGAAATGATCCATCACATTTGTTACACACAACTTACAAGGGTATTTTGTACAAGAAATACAATTTTAGGTTAAAAAAATAATAGTTTAACAGAATAATAAGTTTTGTAGTAGCAATTGAAGACTGAAGACAAATAACATTTAATGTTTTGCAGGAAAAGTTGAAGTCGTAGCGTGATCTGTACGAACGCAATATAGTGTGCCCTATTGTCAAGCTTTCCAAACTCTTGACAAGATTGAAAAATTGAGAAGGAAAGGGGCTTCTTTTGATGGACATAGTTACAGCGTAATTTCCACTGGTCTCCATGCAACCGATTGTACTGTTACAGTAATCATCGGTATTCAGATTGCCTGTCTGATTGGAAGCGTCCTCAGTTTTAATATCAATTTCCATTTTTACATCAGTACTATTGGCGCAATAAGTGCGAGAATTTTTAATTTTTAGAAGAGATTTTGCAATTCATTGGCTGACCTTTTTTGGGCCTATCTTTTCCTAATCAATGTTTGCTTGTGCTTTTGTGATGACTTGCATTGTGATTTCAGTTCTCAATTCACAAATATCACATCGATATTTTCACCACTGGAAAGAAATATGTGTAAAGCATAAACCCTTGCCGGCTTAATTCATTCAACATACATAACATTATGCTACATTTTACTTTTTAAATGCCATTCCACTGAAAATAATACTTATAATAACTACTAATCCACATTTTCATCCTTCCTCAAAATGAGATATGTATGTTTTCTTGCAAACATGACTGTGGGATTTAACATAATATTGTTTAATAAAGTTTGTCCTTGTTTTGAAAACCTTTTGTATGTTCTATACTTAATGATTTATTTTTGTATGTTTTAGTATAATATCCAATAAACAAATGAATCAAATTTTCCACTAGTATTTCCACCAAATAATTATAGAGTTTAGAGGTTTTGAAGCTGTATGTTGTATGTGACGTAGTCTTCTTCACACTAAAATGTTCGTTTCTTATCTAGCACTAGCAATTATGTAATTATTAAGTAGCGAAGCGTAGAGCCACTTATTGATTTCTGTCCGTCCATCTGTCTGTGTGCACGATAAGTCGTGACCACGTTGACCGATTTTTATCACACTTGGCACACATGTTGCTAGTTATAATTATAAGGGCTTCACACCCACCAACTTTCGACCAGGTCGGTTCATGGGGGTGGGCGTGTTGGTTGTTGGACTGCTCACACACTCTTACATGCTTCGTAAATGGGATTTTTTTTATTGGGGAATCTGAAGGAGAAGAAAAAGTTTTTCGAGTTTTGACATAAAACAATGTATCTATTCCGCTTCTTTGGGCCAAGGGAGCACCTGAAAGGTCGATTGTTTAACGTTTTCATGAGTTAACTTTAACTTTCGCTACTTATTTACATGCTTGCTTGCAGGTTTTATTAACAATTGTTCGATTTCCAATCATATTCGATGTAATTATAAATTGCTTCCTTTTCACTTCCATGAAAACAAAGTTGATCAAATTTTCCAATATTTTACTTCAGCTCTGTGGCAACTAGAGTGCTGCTTCAGTGGTCTCATACTGTTAGTCTAAATTGGGTTGGATTGACTCCGATGGAAACAAGATAAAAATGGACTTCAAAATTCTTACTCTAAAATGTCTGGTGGATGCTCATCTTCATGTAATGAAACTTGTACCTGGTCTAAGCGGCTTGTTTATTCAAACAGCTTCCCCAGATTCCACTCTATGTGGAATTAACGACACCCCCAAAGCCTTATTGGCTCTGCGTGCAATGAAATGGATTCACGTGTCTGTAAGGTCCTTGCAGGCACTCTTCTTTCTCTATTTACTTCGAACTGATCAGTTATCTCTGATTGGAGACAGCATCCTTGCTCTCGGATATTGGACAACATTTTTGGCTATGGGTATCGTCTCCTTCAACTTTACTCTCAAAAACTGCAAAACCTTTCATTCCCTCTTGACCGATCTACTTGACATTGACACAGTCCAAAACTCTGCGCAAATCAAAGTCTTGATGGCCAATGTGCCTATCATCTGTATCGTCATGACTTGTCTCTACACCTGTTTGGCCATTTTCACAGATCTTGACCCGGTATCAGCCACTCTTTGTCCACAACTGGGAATCTGGTCTGTTCTCTCAATTCTGATAAAATTTGTCATGATCGCTTTTGAAGTGTGGGATTTCGCAGCTGTCATCTGTCTGGCTTCATTCGTCGCATTCAACGGTATGTTTTCTTGCTACATTGGACTCCATATTCTGGCAAAAGAGCTGCTGACAAATGTCCGGAATTCTCGAATAGTAACAGTGGATGCTGGACCGACTAATGTACAAGTAAACACGTGCCTTGGATCGTATCGTTGTCTCAGAATCTATGCAGGATTAATCAATGGCTGTTTCCAGAAACCGCTAACCTGCTCATTCAAAGCTCTTATCGTTGGATTCACTATATTTCTTGGAACGATACTGTTAAATGGCCGAATTCGTCGGAACATTTCTACGGTGAGCATGATAATAACTAGCTACAATATGATAAATGGGCATTTCTTTATGATAATCGGCTACTACTTTCCTGGGCAAATAAATCGACTCAGCAAGGAGATACGTAGGACTCTGAAGAAGAAAGTTGACTGGCAAATTAGAAACAAGATGTGTAGAAGGGGCAGAATGGAGTATCGACTGGCAACCAGGACATGTCAAGATGTGAGGGTGATGATCAGAGAGAAAGGAGAGGGAGCTAACAAAATAAAATCCGTCCAGTTATTGATAGCGTACCTCTGTAGCATAGTGATTTCAAAGCGAACATTCAACAAGAATATTTTGCTTTTTCAAAAAAATTATCGGTCAAGTTTTCGAGCTCCATAAAGTCACAATGCTGAATATGTAGTTACGTAACTGGTAGATACACTGGTACGCTCAAACAATAAAAATATCTCATATTTTCATATTCCACTCTTTTCTTTAGATCTTATGGGGTTGCTCCTTCTATTTTGTTACTTCTTCTATGGATATACCTATCAAATGCATGTTTATGAACGCCGTGTTACTGGATTAATCAAAACTTCGTTCAAAAAACTATACATCCTACAACACATAGCACTCTGGACTTTCTGCATTATTATCTGCAAATTAAAATGATGTTTGATTTGCCGATGTAAATCTGGAAAAATTCTTGCTATTTTACCATTCCCATCAAGTTACTTATTTTGTGTTTTCCCACAGGTATGCATATCGTAACTACTAATACTATTGTTCCAAGTACATACAGCAACATATAATATAGTCTCACATTATCACACAAGTAGCCAAAAGCCAACTACAAACTACATGAATAGCCTGTATACATGTGTACTTTGTGTAAAATCCATAAATTAATCGTATTTACGTTAACTTTGAACTACATCCTTTTGCATGCAACTTTACATTTTAAAAAGCCTTTAAGGCTTTCTTTGTAAATTATAAATACAATAAACAGTTTAAACTTTTCTTTCTTCAAAATTCCCAATATTCTACCACTCAATATAACAGTTTCTTGACGAGCAATTTTTCGATTTCATTCCGTAACTTATTACAACTGCCCGCCAAGAAAACAACAAAAAACTAATCTTACTTCATTATTTATAAAACTGAGGAACCCTGTTTATAAAAGTGTGGTATTTACTCTTAGCTATTGAGGTACATTAAAGGTACATTCAACGACTGCATAACAACGGGTAATAACAACAGCGAATCGCGTCACATTTGCATGAAGAAATTAAAATTGTCACTTGTTTGAACTTTTTCCAAGGAACACTGTCACCTTTTTATAAGTTAGATATATTATACAGTTATTTGACAAATATGTACGGGACAGAATATTTACAGCACATAGGACGACAATGAAAATTATGTAAATATAGCATTTCGACATCAAGCGTATATAAATATAAATATTTACACAACAAAAAGAAAATCTGCTCATACAACATTATTAAAAATTTTATACGGTTCAAAAAGTTGCACTTCTAGTTATACATATCTTACACATTGAGAAAGGGTTATTCTAAAATCTAACTTTTCTGTTTCATGTGATAACAATATATTGTTAGGAATTTCCATTCCTGATTTTTTAGAAGAAAATTAACTCAGCCCGTCATCTCAGACAAGGACGGATAAAATTAGACGTATGCAGCACAGCCAACTCAAACCGTATAACGTTAGTTTTTCGTTGCTTCACTGCACTCGCGTTGCCTCAACAACATTCTATTCGTTTACCTACGCGTTAAAGGTACAGAGGTACATTTCTCAACTTTGGGGCAACATGACACATGACAGTCAAGTTTCGCCAGAGAAAGCATGACACATGGCTTTTGCGACATTTACAAGCATTTCACACGGCAGTTTGCTCCGTCTCACTGAAGTTTCCCAGAAGCTGCCTGTTTGCACTTGGCGATGCTATGTGGTGGTTTATTGATGCCCTGCGGCGTCTATGTCGTAGTTTGGCCAGCTCGTCTAGGTAAAACACCTTGGTGAAAGTGTCTCTAAACTTTTTACTCATGCTACAGTAGAGAATAAAATTGATTGCAGAGTTGAGCAGTGCAACAAAATCCATCAAGTCGGCAAGCGGGATGTAGCAAGACTTGAAGAAGGCGTCTCCCAAAAGACCGGACAAAAGGGACAAAAGTCCTTGAGGGAACTCTGTAATTAGGAAAAGGAGAAGGACAGCCAGAAGCATTCTTGTTGTTCGGTCGGAACCACCTGATTCTTCACCCCCGCGAGTGTTGTTCCTCACTCCATGTCCACCGCCACCTGCGGGAGACGCAGCTTGATTTCCTGCCGCTCCAGCTCGCTTATTCGCCATAAGCTTTTCCTTCCGTTTCTTTGCTTCCATTAGTGAATTAATTAGACGAAAGCTTACCACTGTGAGCATGATGCAGGGAATAAGCTTTATCACCACACTGGAGTGAAGAGTATCATCATTGGCCGCGCCAAAGAAAAAAAACAAGAAAGGAAAAGAGAATTAATTAATCATGGCCTTCATCATCGTCAATGGCATATTATAATATCTTGATTCATGTAGCGTATACAATCATAAGATGACGATTACTGTTGATAATTTTCGTAAAACCGATGGATTTATTTTGTCTTCTCTCCATCCACTCATATATCACATCACTATTTTTACTCGCATTCTCTTCAACTCCGATAACACTTTGTACGTGAAAATCAATAGAGCAGCGAGATGTGAAATGCCTTTTGAAAGAAAGATGATACATACTCGGAATTAAATCCTCCTCTGGTACCGATTGTGTCGTTCTGTGTTATGCATATACGTCTAGATATTTCTCTGCGCCCATATATTCATTCATTCACGTCTGGTTCCTCTTTGAGACAAGAAGACACGTGGAACAATACAAATGGGAATTATAAATGATGACGTGATTTTTATGTAAAAGAGCATGGGCAACGGGGAATAGTTGCAAGTAGCACTTGACAATCCAGTCATGTAGACAGTGGCACCATCACATGCTCAGCGCCATCACGCCACGCGGTATCGCTTTTCTTTTCCAAATGATTTATGAGACGTATGGGAATTTACGCAGCTTTACCATGCAATGCCGATAATAATCATAATACGGCGAAGACCTGCAAAATAGATCTCTTTCTGTCATAAATATATTCACACATACCTTTATACTTTTACGTTGTATGTGTGAAATAGTAATGATATTATCAAAGAATCCCATCTCTAAACATATGTCCTCTCCATCGATCTCTAAAACCATTTCGTTTTGAAATATCGATATTTAACTTCACACTTCAAACCGTGAGAAGTCCACCGCAAAAGTATTTTCCACGAGGCACAATCTCACAATCTCGACCCGTTTGAGGCTCGTTGGTGTTGCGTTGGGGAGTGTTGTTGCAGTAGAAAATGAAGATGGAAAATGATTTCTAAAATACAACGAAGGTTCTCTACATTGTTCAAGGAAGTGGAGATAACATTTTCTGTGCGTCAGTTTTTCATTTGTGTGTTTAATATACTGTGGCACCAACACATGTTTAATGATACCCTACATAGGATTAACGTTGACTTTCCTTCTTTTGCGCTATATAACTACTTACCTACTTAGCTTTTAGGCTACCTTTTCTAGCCTTGCCATAAAACCTACTACATACATACTTGGACTCCAATGCGATATCATAATATGCGATGAATATCAAGTGAGGAGACTGTTTTCTGAGCTACGACAGCGCTTTGTGCTTCCAGTAATGAATGTTGAAATGGAGTAATCTCTTTCTAGTTTAATATTACCGTCTAATGCAGCGTCATGTATGCAATGCAGAGATGATAGACTTACCTATTAATAGGTATATGGAAGTGTCCGTAAAGGTATAAGGAGCACTAAGCCAGGTATGAAAGGTAATGATAAGCGACGTGCATGGTAGCCTTCTTGCTGTCGTTTTCGTATTAATGCACAATAAAATGGCACATCAAATTTGTCCAAATTTCCCTTCTTATTAAAAAGTGTTTTGTTCGCTAATGTCCTTATCAGGACAATAGGACTATGATTATCATAATCGTGCTGCTTCATGAAAAGGATGAAACCTTATATTTTGTACTCGTCCCTGAGTATAAATGTAGAGTCGTAGAAAAGCGGTGATGCACGTGCATGCATGCGCTTATACCACCACACCAGTGCGTATTTGTGAATAGTAACCAAGCATTTTGTGCAAATTAGA
>JAQIWO010000031.1:0-29301 GCA_034695405.1 Entomobrya muscorum
CGAATCCGAAGGTGAGTTTAACATGGAGTTGTTGAGTTCTTCGAACGATTTTTTGTAAAACTGTTTTATGGTTTCAAACAAAAATTGTCAGTTATGTGAAAACAATTGAATTTAAATGAAAACTGTCCATAAAATGATTACTTTTTCGACCAAACATATACTTATTATTACATTTATTTGGAGCCAAAAAATTACCGTTTTGCTTGTGCATCTGTTATGAGTATACTGTGGAGATGGTGGCAGTGAATATAATTACATGTGTGTACCGGTAGACACAGAACAGAGATGTAGGCCATGTTCATGACAGTTCAGCCACCTGCATTTTCAATGGCAAAGAGCTGCAGCAAAAAACTGAATGAAGAGATACATTATAAATAAAACGCTTTCGTAGAAAAGCAGACAGAATGTGGACTAGGAAAAATTCTTCATGTCTGTACAATATTTATCCATCATGAATTGTATGAAAGCACAGTCGACACGCATCATTCGCGTTTAGCAGGTTGGTGCACTAGTGAGCTCTGAAGGGTTCCCACACTTGAATCAGAACATAACAAAAATAAAAATATGAGAACAATAGAGCTTTGTTAGCAAATGTAATAAAATAAAGGTTATTTTCTTTCCAGCAACTGCTGACTACGTATTCATGGTGCTTTGGGTGCTTGGTATTAAGAGATGAGAGTGGTATCTATTTTTAGGAATGAAGCATGCTTTATTGACTGAAAAAAAACCAGCCGCCCCAAGCCAAATGGTCATTTAAACGTTAGCAGCAAAAATAAGCAGCCTTTGGAGGGGACCCTTTCTTGCGGAAAATGTGTTTTTCGGGCTGCCAATACCCACTATAAAAAAAGGGGAAAAGTAATAAAATGATTTCAGTTTGCAGTTTTTACTTATGGAAATTTAGAATCATCCGTGTGAAACACGTGCGTAGTGGCATTGACTGCATCTTTTGTTGACTTGTTGGTGTTTTGGCCAGTGAATAATTTTTATAATTGATGACTCCGTGGTAGAGTTCACCGTGCCGAATGAATGAGCACTGCATTTTGCCTTTTTTGTATTCCTAACTGTTGAGTATTTTTCAATGCTTTGTATTTTATTTTATGACTTTTATCACCAAGTTCTCACGATATATTTGTATTTTCTATTTCATGAGTATCGGTCCACTATTTCAGTATATTGGTTTTCTCCGCTGGCGTTTCACATCATATGTTTAAGCTGAAGTCGGTGTCAGTACTGCACTAGTTCTCGTATAGGAATAACCACACGATAGGAGTTGAAATTGGAAATCCGTGGAGATTATTCTTGTCTTTTGATTTCCTTGGATTGAGTTAATTATACAATTAATATGCAGCAGCTAGCATGTCTCTACTCTCTACTGTGATGTCTCTATCTTGTCTTGGAGCCATAGTAGCTCGTTTACAAACATTATTAATAACAGCAAAGAGCAAAAGATCAAAAAGTCAGCTGCCAGTTTTCTCCGCCAACAATAGCCTAAAAAACTACTTATGGAGCCGTGTACACATAACAGTTGAAGTTGCAAAGAGCTATAGCTATGAGTCCCAGATTTTAAATCTCAGATGAAGCTTGAGAAAAAATAATATATCATTATATGATAATAGATAATCACAAGAAAACACGTTGTCTTCTGGAAATGTAAGCTTCAAGATAAAAAAATGTGGATAAAAAAAGAGAACAAACTATGACTAAGGTAGTAAAGTGTCAATGAGTTGTGAAACATTAATAAGAGAAAGTTTCTCAGGTGTGGGCTTCCTGCACTGTTCGAGAATAAACAGGTTATCACAATTACACAATAGTACTAATAAGTTAAGAAAGTTCTTAAAGCTCGACAAGATAAAAGAATGGGTTGAATAATGAGAAATGCTGCTCAACTCCCAAATTACTCCATCGCTGTTCCCGTTTTGAACCCGAAGGTGAGCTTATCATGGAGTTGTGTTTTTCGAACGATTTTATTTGTAAATATTATACTTATTTCGAGCACAGAAATGAAAGTTTAGCTTGTGCATCTATAATGCAGGTGGTGGCAGTGATGGTAGCGCAAAAAATATAAAATATTATCAACTATTATGATAAAATAAGTTATACATGTAGGCAAACAAAAACCACACTCCCTGCGGAAAAGTGACAACGACAACAAATTTCACAAAATCAGCATTTTTACAGTTAACAAAGACAACCACTAATATAAACATCTATGTCTTCTTAGACACAGAACTGAGATGTAGGATGTAGAACATATTCGGGTAAGCTCACCCACCTGCATTTTTAATGGAGAAAGGTTTTCATTCTGCTATAGAAATAAAACCTGACACACTGTTATACAATAATATATTTATTGTGCATTTCAATAAAGTATGTAGCTACTCTTATGGAATTGCATCCTACTTTCCTACCCTTCTTTCTGTAGTTTTTTTCTGGTTACCTTTTTGGCTCTACATTTACGTGTAATGAAGCAGGAAAAACAGCTCAGAGCTGCAGTAAAATATGAATAAAGAGAAGCATTTTGATGGGAAAAAACGCTTTCGTAGAAAAATAGGTAGAATATATGGACTAGGAAAAATTCAAGTTATGTAGAATAAGTCAATATCATGAGTTTTATAAAAGCACAATTGACAAGCAACATTCGCTTTTAGCAAGTTGGCGTACGGGGTACTTGTGAGTTTTGAAAGGATGCGCAAATTTGATAAGAACAAAATTCAAGCAATAAAAATAAGAGAACAAGCAAGGCTTTGTTAGCAAGTGCAATAAACTTAAGATCGGTTTTTCCACCTGCTGCTGACTACTGATTCATGTTTGCTTTGGGTTTGGGTGCTTGGTATTAAGAGATGATAATATCTTTTTTCAGGAATGAATAAAAACAGATGTCCTAAATCAAAATGGTCAGACGCAGCACAAGAGCAGCCTTTTTGGAAGGGAAGTAAGGAAACCTTTCCACTTGAAAATTTGATTTTCGGGTTGACACCTCTTGACTCACTGCAAAACAGGGGAAAAGCAAAAAAAAAAGCATTTCGACACGCAACATTTACTGCTGGAAATCCAAAATCATCCGTGTATCACCTAGTTACATTGACTGCATCTATTGTTGACTTGTATGTGTTTATGGTAATGCAACGGCCACTGAATCAATTTTACAATGCAATACACGAGCATGTAGTATAGTATATCGTGTGCATGAGCAGCGTGGTAGAAAAATAGTAAGTGTTACTATAAAATGATCACTGCAATATATAGCTAACCAGTGGTAGTATTCAATTTATACGTTATACAATAAAAGTGGCTTATTAATAGGATATTCTATTGACAAGTGGAATGTCAAGCATGTCCCAATTTTTTTATATTATCTCCAGTTATGCCGATGTGTAGCAAAATTGTAATTGTAAGATATGTTTTTTGAAACCTGCATAAATAAACAAATGAATAGAAATAATGTTTTTGCTCAAAGGGAAAATTACGAAACAGGCACTGCAAAAAAGAAACATGCATTTATACAACGAACCAGGAAACTTTAGGGGCCTTTCATTTAGAGCGTCAAGTAAAAAACCAGTATGCCCAGTTCACTCATTTTTAACATTGGGTGTCGTCACGCTCACATTGCCACCCCTTTACCCCATATGACGTGTTGGTCAATTGGTTATTCAATCATTATGACTGCGAGCGAAACGAGAGCATATTGCAATTGAAACCTTACGTAGATAAGGTTCTGAACCGATGGTCATCCGACACCTCAAAGGAAATATACAGCCACATTTACGAGTTCGGTAAATTGGGTTACTTGAGACTTGATTTTTATCTTCCCACTATTATCCAGAAAGTGTACGAAGGGAATCCAAGTGCGACAGAAAGTCTTTTAAAGTTTGTGAAAGGTCTTCCATATCAGGAGGACCATGTATTTGCTTACCAGTCCATCATCGATAATCTGAAAAAGTTGGGCAGGCATCACAGTGGAGGCATGTTTGCTGCTGCTTATTCTCTGTATGATCGAACGAAAAGAAGTGAAAAGACAATAGCAAGCTCGCCAGATTTGACGGAGAGTTATCAAAAAGCCAAGGAAAGTATTCCTTCACCCATCCAAAATCTCTTTTGGAAATCCACCGGCACCATCAAAAATCTCCACTGGAGTGAATACCTGTACGCAGTAAATACGACAACGCAAACTCACGGTGGAAATGGTACCGTCTACACGTGGATAACTGGAAATAAGCCGAAAGAAGGAGACTGGAGTTTTGAGTGGCTAATGGACAGCGAGCTGTATTTTTATGTGAAAAATAAGTACTGGACCAACGAAAACTTTTACTTATGCTCCAGCAGTGGTTCTCAGAGATCTGTAGCATGTGGTGGAAAAGGCATTTATGGTTCCAAATGGTACGTAAAACCTGTGCTGAGAAATGGAGCTCCAGTTTTTGTTTTGAAGAACTCGCCGTACAATGGAATAAGTGGAAAGAGAGAAGATTATTTACAAGCCACCCAAGCTTTTAATCTTGGCATGAAACGGAGGGAAGTAGCGAGTAAATTGTTGGGAGATTCCAGCTACTGGCAAATTGACTGTGTTTGAATGTTTTATTTTCTTTATGCAGATATAATTATTGGTTTGTAGCAATTTCATTTCATTATCATTTCTAGAAATTACATATGTATTAGTATTGCAAAATGTATTTTATGTTATTATTATAATATTTTAATGTGAAGAGGAAGGTAGGGATTTGGGAACGAAAATAATATTTCCGTTAGCTATAAAAGCGTAACTTCTGAGTTGTAATTTTATGATACTACAAGATCCTTTTTGTGATGACTTTGTGATTATCATCCGATGGGAGGCATTTTCTATTAAATATTTATAGCGAATTATATACGTAAATCTGGGAATGTCAGTTTGCTTCTACAAATCATTGCCTTTTTTTTAAATGGTTGTTTCATTAATCACAGTTAGTACTATTTACATTTGATGTACCTACGATTAATTATTTAACTAAAGTTTTTGTATGATTATATTATATACTGTACCATATTGCGTACATTTTTACTACTTCAATCTCTGAAGGGGGATTTTGAGATATCGGTCATATCTGATTTACATAAAAATTGAGTTTAAAAAAAATTAAGTGTGACTATTTGTTTGAAAACGGTATTTAAAATAGAAATATGCAATATTCTTAATAAGAGACATTGTTCTACAAAAATATATTTTTTTGAGTAAATTTGTTGTCATGTTCAATTTCCTTAACCAACCGACTCAACACAAAAGTTTGAAATGAAAATAAGTCTTTCGTGGGAAAAGTAGTTTATATTTCTGCATTCACATTATCATACTTTTCAAGATGCTTAATATTTTGTAATTACAAATTTTAAATGTTCAATGAAAAACCATTTTTCGGTTAAAAATTTGTAATTTGGTAGCAGTTTTCTTTTTTCAATTTTTAAAGACAAGCAGTACAATACAAAAAATTTGATTGAGTGGCCACATGTTAATGGCACTGAAAATATTAATCTCGGCTTTAAGCAAACGGAAGTTTCAAAAATTAATGAATTGTGTTTTATTAGTTGTTTAATTGCAAACCAATCCAGCTACTGTCTACTTGACTGTGCTGAACTATTCTATATATGCGTGTATCTTTTATATTCCAATCAAACGATATTAATCATACATAAATTACATACTTTAAAAGTTTGACATAATCACAGTCCCATTCAATGAAAGATGGTAGGATATACGCGACTATAGGCTATAGTATATATGGTCTGGTACTCTTGTCTGGATTAGTTGCATATTGCATCAACTGAAAAAAGGCTAATTTTGTGAATTCCTTTGTTACTGTTTCCGCATGCTAGAACCACTACCAATGCTTGTGCAACAGTGCGTGCACTACACACAGATAGAAAGTGTAACACACATCATTCGGCCTTTTGCATGGCTCTAAATGAATAAGAGTACATTTTGTGGAGAAATCAATCATTTCATGGACAATTTTAATGCAAATTTAAATGTACCACAAGACGGCAAAGTTGACTGAAACTATGAAATCACAAAACAATTGTTAATTTCCGCATGGAAAGCAAACATGGTTGAAAGCCAGTTGAAACTTTTTAAAGATTTTCCACGCTGTGTATATATTCGGAATAGCACGGTATTGAGTTGTGTTGTATGAAAGGAGAGAAAGTTAGAACTCCACTGGTCCACTGGACGAGGTCGGAATCACACAATGACCAGTGTAGGTACAACACTGGTCACCATCTTTTTGAAGAATCAGTAATTACGTTAATTTTTTTGTATAAAAAAATCACCATTGTGATGACTGCTTGACCTCATCTTTAAGCCTAAATGCATTTACATGTTCTTAAATAATATTAGTAGAGCTGCTTGAACTTGCCAGTTGATGGATTGAAAAGTCAAAACAACCATAATATTAAATGATTTAAATGATTCATAAAAAAATATAGTAGTTTTTTTATCTTAATGAACCATTCATCACAAGAATGTCTATATGAATGGCTCAATTAATTGATCCATTTATCCAGGATGTCAAAGGTGAACTTGATTCTGGTTTTTGTCTACAAAAAGGATATTTCATAAAATAAAAATTTTCGTATTCATTCGCATTAAAGCTGTGGTACGGTACAAAATAAAATATCACTTTTTGATTTCATTTTATGTTCACATTTTTTAACCAGCAATGAGCACACTTCACTTTATTGAGAGAGAGAGAGAGAGAGAGAGAGAGAGAGAGAGAGAGAGAGTAATTGGGAAGGAAAATGAAAGTGCTTCCTGAGCAATGCGGATTTATAGAGATAGAGAAGTAGAGCGAGCCTTTTTGTATGCGTTAATAAGGCTGCTATATTCCTATCGTGTATAATGTGAGGATTGATAAATACACAATCACTTTATATTAAATGCTTGCTGGAATTTTAGGTGAGTAGAAATAAGTTGCTAGAAATAACTCCAGACATGGAAAATCTTAAAAAACGCAGTGATGGCAATTGCTTCCGTTATATTAACTCAAGCACAAAAATTATTATTAACTTGCAAAATGTTTTTATGTTATTTTATTATTTTATGTTGTTAAGTTATCCTCTACTGATTTAAAACTTTAACAGACTGCGTGTAATATGGTATTCTTTTCTAGCACAATGGAAATGAAATAAAGATTGCTACCAGAAGGAAACTTTTAAGTATTGCAGGAAAAAGTAAAACCAATGATGAATAATCAAACACAGTCAATTTTCCAGTAGCTGGAATCTCCCATATGCTTGCTCACTACTTCCCTCCGTTTCAAAGGAAAATTAAGAGTTTGAGTGGCTTGAGTCCTTCTTCCAGCTGAATCCAAGATATGGCGAATTCTTCAAACGAAAAGCTAGAGTTCCATTTCTTAGTACAGGGGACACATACCACTTGATACCTGAATTGTCATTGCCATCACATGTTTTAATTTTCTGAGTGGAACTGCTGCTGGGACATAGGTAAGAAGAGCTGTTGCCGTTACTCCAGAATTTATTTTTCACATGAAAATACAGCTGATGATGATGACCAACGTTCTGCTCAAGATTCCAGCTCCCTTCCGCCGGATTTGTGCCAACAGTTCACGTGAAGACGGTACCATTACCATCCAACGCTTGTGGTTATGCATTTTTGCATACAAGTACTCACCAAAGTGGAGATTTTTCAAATTACAGGTGGATTTCCAAAAGAGATTTTGGATGGGAGACGGAATACTTTCCTTAGCTTTTTGGTAACTCTCCGTCAAGTGCGTCTGGCTTGCTATATTCTTTGCATGTCTTTTCATTATTTCATATAGTGGATACGCAACAGTCAACATGTTTTCACTGTGAACTCTCCTACCTTTTTCAGATTATCGGTCATGGACTGATATGCAACTACCACGTCTTCCAGCCACGGAAGATGCTTTACAAAGGGTAAAAGTAGTGTTGTAGCGGCGCCTAAATTTACTGCGTACACCTTTTCAATAAGGCTTGGAAGATGAAATCTTAAGCTTGTCGCATCTAATAATGTCGAGAAGTCGTACATTTGGTTATACCTTCTTTTTGAGATGTCAGATGACCACTTGTTCAGAATTTTATCTACGTGAGGTTTTAATTCTAATATGGCGTCATTATTAGGATCACAACCATACCTTGCCATATAGCGAGCGACTGTCAGCTTTTCTATATTATCCAGGTCATTGTGCTCTTTCATCTTTTGGAGCAGCACTTTCCGACCTTCGACGTATATTGTGCAAGGTATGTTGTCTAAAAGGTTGAGACAATGGAAGGTATTTGATAGTCTGCCGTCGTACAATTGATTGATAACTGAACTCATTTCAGTTGTGTAATTTCGTTTATAGGTGGCCAGTTCCAATTTTGCTTCTGTGTATTTACCATGTTTGGCCAGTTCCACTGCCAATTTCACTACGACCTGTTGCCTTGTGGTATCCGAAGAACCGTCAATATAACATACAAGAAACGCCACTACTACTACATTTAGCAGCAGGAATCGGGTTGGCCTTCTCATTCTTGGAAATTGAAATATCTCAACAACCTGCGGACATAACAATAAATGCATTCTTATTAATATTTTAATATTTAAGAATGAAATTGAAGAAAAAAAGGTTTTCCAGAGTGATTAGAAATATTAATTATGTTTACCTAAAAAGTCGTTGAAATCTGGTACCAAGTGGTTCTCCAAAGAACTGATAATACGAAGCCAGCAAGATGTTTTATTTTTTAGTTGAACGAACGGGGTTCTAAGTAAGTTTGGTTACAGCAGAATGGGTATAGATTTGGGCCAGTATTACTCCGTATTACATAAATCATGTGGTTACCTTGTACTCGTAGTATTTACGTTAGTGGATTTTAGACCATTAATGTCGCCTTTGACATGTATTGATTACTGCGGGATTTTGTTTGAGTGGATCAGGCGTGCGATTAGATTTTTTAATTGTGAATACATAATTGATAGTATCCATACTGGGAATCTCTTTCCGGTTGGTCAGAGTTTAAACCAGTTTTAAATTAATCATTTTCCTAGACCTAACTTCTCAAACTAATGAACTTTGTGAGGATAAATTGGAGATAAGAAGAGATACTCGGCAATATGTTTTGAATGAATGGGTCAAGAAATATAAACGGTACAGACATGTGAACAAGTAAAGAGCTTTGAAATGGAGGAAAGGAAGATGAATATAATCTGGGTCTGGATGACTTGGACTTTGAGGAATACTTTGTAAAGCTGATAAGCTGTATCTTTTCGTTACGTCATTTTCGCAGAAATGGAAAAATAATAAGAATGTATTAATTTTTAAAGATTATTATCATGGCAACAGTTTATTTTCTCGCTTTTGGGGATTTTTACTTTATCGACGAAGACAGACAAACAAAGATGGTCTATTCCATATTCGCTCCACTTGCTGTATAGTAAATTGTATTTCAACTTATCATAGCAAAAGCTAGTTTTTCAGATGAAACTAAAATCACTTAAGGCAAATTCATCAATTTGTTTTCTTCGTAATGATTACGTTTCATTTATCCACATGTCTACTTTGCATCCAGTATACTAGCATTTACTAAGTAAGAAGTGATTACTGTGATTAGTGTACCTACATTAATTTCCTTGTCTTCAATGTAACGTCAAAATGTATTTTTAAATTGGACAATAACAGATAAAACCTTTTCAGAATAAGCATGCGAGTCCTAATCATAAATAGAAGCAAGGATTCACGATTACTGACATACGGAGTAAGGCAATATAAATTTACTTTCTAATTTAACCAAGCTACTCGCTGATGATGAGATAAGTATAAAGTTAAATAAATATAAAGTCCTATATCTACTTGCAATGTCAATAATTATTCAACTAAAATGTCTGTATGTTCATACATTGTCTACTTTCTGTACTCTGAACTATATTGAGCTTGAACCCCAGCAGTTGCCAGTTAGATGGATTGAAAAACCAGCTTGCCCTATCTGATTCACACAAAAAGTAATTATCCACATGAATAATTCATTTCAAGAATGTCTGCATTCATCACTGAACTGCATTTTTATTTTTACTTGTTTACAAACAGTGCATAAGCTAAAGGGCGCACGGTTTATACACTTTTTACACGCAAAATCAGCAACAACCCAACGACCCATAAATCCCGGAGGTCAAAGGTGAAGTTGATCCTAACTTTACGGAAAAAAAGAATATTTAAAATAGAAATTTTCGTATTCATTCATATTAAGGCTGCTGCTTCCCTGCAGTTATATAATAGCACTTTTTGATTTCATTTATAGATCACATTACTTAACCAGTAATGAGCACCATCCTTTTTTGAGCGAGAGAAATTATGAAATTGTTTGTCATGCAATGCAGGCTTGTAGAGATGGAATGGGAGAGGGCGTTTTTTATATGAGTTAATAAGGCTGCCATTAGCGGCATTGCTATCATAAATGTTGTAATGATTAATGAATGCAATCACTTTCTATTATAAGTAGCTTTGCAAACTTCAAACTTTCATTTGGAAAACTGGAAATATCTTGTTCACTTTCATTTGTGCTCCATTTATTAATATCGTTGTGTTTTGATAGGCAGGCAGCCTAATTTAAAGGACGATAGAATGGAAGGAGAAACTTACTTCTTCGGTTTTTTAAAGACCTGTAAAAAGAAATGCAGGTTGTTTTAATGCTAATGGTTATGTAAAGTTATCATGCAGATATCCTTTTGATGAATGGGTTACGAAAATAACTATTTAATTTTCATTTAACTCTGAGATAGCGAACGACTGTCAATACTTCCAAATCGCCCAGACGTTTGTACTCTTTCAGTTATTGGAGGAACATTTTCTTACCTTTAAAAAATGCTGTGCAAGGTACTCCGGTAAAAAGGTTTAGACAATGAACAGTATTTGATAAGCTCCCGTTGTACAGTTGATGGGTAACCGAGCCCATTTTAAATGCGTAACTGCTGTTGAATGTGGCCAGTTCATCTCTCGCTCCTTCGTATTCACCTGGTTAGGCCAATTCCACCCCAGACTAGAAACGCTGCTACTTGTAGCAGCAAGAAGAAGGTTGGCACTCTCTATCTTGAAAATATCTCAGCAACCTGAAACCAAGTAAAAAATGCATTTGTATAACCAATGAAGTAGTTTAGAATCAAATAGTACAAAAATAATGATATTTCTAGTTTCTGAAAGCGATTAGAAATCAAATTTTTATTTTTAATTCAAAACATCGTTTCTATTCACTTTTTTATTTGAAGAAGCTCTATCTTGGGTACAAAATCAATGAAATAAAATAATACGAATAATATTTCCTAGAAAGGATGATAAGTTCTTTCCCAGCTTATCACTAGTGACTAAAATGATGTCTTAAAAAGGTTTGCTAAAATATATATGTTTTTAAAAACTTCTATTAAAAATACATGACAACTTAATAGGTTCCATACCAGGTACTGGTGATGCATCCCAGAGGTCACTGAAAAAGCATAAAAGGCAACAAAAGAGACAAGATAAGTTATTGTGATAATCATAAAGAGCTACAAGCATTAATGTAATCTTATTATCTTTCTGTTTCGGTAAAAATTACATAGCAAAAATTCAGCTTATCCTCATCAAGTATTCCTCAAAGCGCTATTCATCCATTTTCATCTTCCTCCAACTTATTTCATTTGATTTATTCATATCTCATTTATATCATTTTAACCCATATATTAAGAAACCACTCAACACTATTTCCTTATTTCCAGCTTATCTTTACAAAGTTGATTTTTGAAGGAAAAAATCTAAATAAATGACTCATTTAAAACGTTTTAAAGCTGCGCAATACTGTAATATGATTGTCCCCGTACACACGCAAAATATCAGTTGTATAGTGAGCCACAAATTTAAAACAAAAACAAGTCGTTCGCCTCATTCTCTTCAAAAAAACTTGTAGAACAGCATTCAACATGTGAAAGGGGGACATTGATAGTCTAAAAAACGTTTCGGCATTAGGTATATGGTGAATAAGTAAGTAGCGATGATTACAGATATACCGAGTAACACAGACATAAAAATAGTACGCCTTTCTGGCTCCATATTCTGAGTTTTTCCAGAAGATTAGTAGATGCCAGGTAAACTTAATTTATCTTATATTTGTAATATTTAATTTCAGCATATTACATTGTTCATACACATACAAGAAAATACTTATTTTTGCTTGCTAAATATTTTCCCCAAGAATGAAAACGCCAACAATATTCCTGCTGGTATTTGCAGCAGCGTTTCTAGTGGGTGTTCGGATGTTCGGATTGCCAAATGCAAAATTTCGTCGCGAAATTGGCCTTAGAATTGGGGAAAAAGATGAGTAACAAAATCCAAAGGATGAACTGGCCACATTTATCAGCAATTACGCAACTGAAATGGCTATGGAAATAAATCAACTGTACAACGGCAGCTTATCAAACCAGAGGTGTTCGGCAGCTTACTGCCAATGCCACCTATCCTGGCAGCCTGGCATTGGCAGTAAGCTGCCAGGAAGCTGCCACCTGCCAGGCTGCCAGCCATTTCAAAAGCTGCCACCTGCCAGGCTGCCGGTTGCCAGCCAAATCAAGAGGCTGCCAGTGCCAGTTTACGTGTAAGTTGCCAGGCTGCCAGAAAGCTGCCACCTGCCAGACTGCCAGGCTGCCAGCCATTTCAAAAGCTGCCACCTGCCAGGCTGCCAGGCTGCCAGCCATTTTAAAAGCTGCCACCTGCCAGGCTGCCAGCTGCCGGAGCTGCCGAACACCTCTGCTTGGCTGGAGAGTATCACCCATATTGAACATTTTCTAGGTTTTCCAGATAAAACTTAAAACGTCCACAGATAGGGAAACGTGTGCGAAGCCGTTTAGATGAAAGAAGTCTGCAAATAGATGTATGTTATAAAAGATACGATAAAGATGAGATTAAATAAAGAAATGGTCATTTATGACAAATTGCAAATTTATAATTATTGTAAAACAGAATCCCTCGCGTACGCGAACCCTGTTTTTCATTAAAGAGAACGTATCATTTTTTCAAACTTAAATTAAGTTTTCATTTAAATTAATAATTTTACAATTTTCCAGCCCTGGTTTAAAAGCCATCGCATTAAAGTCGATATTATATACTCAATGAAGAAAGTAGCATGCTACAAAGAAATCCCGCAAATAGTTTATTTCGATAAAATAATACTTTGAGTGATTCCAATGTGATATCAATGACAATGAAGTAATTATTTTGCAAATGAAGTCGAAGTGTTAGATGAGTGGGTTCCAAAGGATGAGGTCATCAAACCAATTTCACTCTTCTTCAAAGACACTTTCTTGCATTGCATTTTCAAGGGAATTTTCAAGGGAATTTTCAAGGGAATTTTCAAGGGAATTTTCAAGGGAATTTCTAATTTGTACTCAAATTTTCATGTGGTTGTGATATTCATTAAACATGAATATACCTTTTTCAGTTGTTTTCATGGTAGGAGAAGAGTCTTTTAAGGAGTCACGAAAAAAGTCCTATGAAATGAAGCTGATTCTGTGGAAATGTTTGACTTCAATAAAGCTAGAAAAGGCAAATTCCTAAAATTCGGGTAAACAATTTTTCTAATTTTTGGTGATGTTGAAGATCAACCATGAGTCACAATATTTAGTTATGTCGATTTATTCGGTCGGTCGATTTGATCGGTCATAACTATGCTGCTTGTATGCGACGCAAAAAAGATTTTACTACATTTTTATTTAGCCGCTAATTGCAAATGCTTCAGTCTAGACCATAGAGGAATGAATATAAAATATAGAGAATGATCCCTGGTTATTCGAGAAAATGGTTGACTGGCAAAAATAATTACGAATTGGCTGTTTGAAGATACTGCTGCGTAACATGGCGATTTTTTAGTGTTCCAGTAATGCAAAAATACATATGGGGGATTTTGATGATAACTTGGTGGCAACCTTTAACATAGGTCACTCCCCTGAAAAACTGGCATAGAGATAGGAGTATCTTCAAACAACCGAAGGAATTATGGTCAAATTTTGTTCTGCTTGATAGGGCTCTGGTCCAGACTTGGAGAATTTTAAAATCAGAAATCAAAAAAATTCAAGATTCAAAGCAGAAGATTCAAAAGGACTGATAATAATCAACGACCAAAGAAAATAATTCACAATTAGATTCTCCACACAACCAAAGTGTTAATTGTTTATATACATGACAATGATTTTTCGAACTCCAATTTTACTCGTATCCCCCCAGCCTTCAATTTTATTTTTAAAAATCCAATCGAATCAGGAAATACTCTCGGGACACCTGTAAACAATTACATGCAAAGCTTTCCGAGACCTCACGATTGCTATCCTAAGACATTCAGAAATGTGCCATCTCATTTCCCCCCTCAATGTTATCCTGAAGTGAGTCCATGTACAAGTATTATGTGTTAGGAACTGTGACCAGATTGAAATTGATTAAAAGTTTTACAATTTAATGCGCAAGCTTTCGCCAGCTTTCGAGGAACAGCTATCGATGCTAGGATTTATGATACTTTCGGAGATAACTGTTTATTCACCGTATCCGCAGCCTTAAAAAACAATCTGTGTGTTGATTTAGAGGCCATCCCTCCAACCCCAAAAATTCTTCCTCCATCGTAAAAAAATTTTCCTTAATCGCAAAAAATTCTTCCTCCATCGCCAAAAATTAAAATTCCTCGCAGAGTCAATTAAGTATCTGCGCTTATCATGAAGGCTCCAGGTTTTTTTCTGTGACATTTAACGCAAAGCAGAGCCTACTTCTTAAAACATCCAAACTTAGAATTTAAATTTATTGGTTCCACTTACAACTTACGAGCAATGCAGACTTTCGTCCTAGTCCCTGATAACTGCTAAATTTACAAGTAGTGAGCTACCAATCTCATAAAGGCTTGACCACACTGAGAGTGAAACTCGAGTTTAATAAACTTTTGTATACGAAACTCGAGAGTTTCATATTCACACACGAGTGAAACTTTAGTTTCTGAAACTCCTCAAATGTTTCATGAAACTTTAGTTTCTGAAACTCCTCAAATGTTTCATGAAACTTTAGTTTCTGAAACATAGTTTCGCATGCGTTCACACTGAACCGAAACTATAGTTTCGTTTCACCAAATTCGGTTGCGAAACTCAAATTTTAGTTTCTTCTCAAAAAGAAGCAACTGTTTCGTCCGACCTGAAACTGCTGTGCTCTCTTTAGCAAAGTGATATTTAAAAAGAAAAATGGTGAGCAAGCTATTCAATTACTTAGGGAAAAATGGCTACACACAGCTGTTTAATTAATTTTGACTTGTTTTTCAAGTCTGAAGAAGGATTATTTAATATTTCACTGATAATAATATTGAGATTTATTAATTATCAGTGCAACTTTGAATATTCGACTGAAACTCTGGGATGAAGGGCATAAAAACGATGGATTGGTAGAAAATTCATAAATTATTTTACAGTTGGAAAAAAAATAGTTAAAAATACTACCGTCAATGCATTACATTACGAGTGAACTCTCAATCATGCACCATTCAACAAAATAATATATTTATGTATAATTATGACTGTTGACTGTTTGAAAAATCGATTCTACCATTTAATTTTAAATGTTTTTTAATAAGCTCAGATAGAGCAAGCGCAAAGCCATCAATCACATTTCACGTATCTCCGGATGGTTACTGTAAGTATTTGTTTCGTGCTAAAAGTTTCAGTTTCCCCCGAGTTTCTCGAAATTTAATCATAACCAAAAATAACCAGTGTGAATGTGAAACTTTTGACAATGTCAAAAGTTTCGAATAGTTTAGTAAACTCGAGTTTACGAAACATTAGTTTACGAAACTGCTCAGTGTGGTCAAGCCTTAAACATACAGCTGGGATAAAACATCTGTAACCCTATACAGGGTGAAAAGAGCAGAATCGATTGTCGACTTTGCGAACTAACGCAATGAGTCATGAAGGGCGGAAACTTACAACTCTGCCGTAGGTGGTGCACAAGTTAATCAAAATTTTTTACTTTGTCCACCAACAGTACATGTTGACAAAAAAAACTAATTAATATTTACCACAACATTACTTATACACAAACGAATGGATCAACTGCCGATGAAGCTACTTCCAACATCACAGATCGTTCAAAGTCAAATTTCGAGCTACGAAATTTTTGAAATTCCCGCTTAACGGACTAATTTACGCAACTGGATTCCACACTTCTCGCTACTCCACCAATTAAAACAAAAAATCCCCGCCCCTCCAAGCAGTTAAATATTTTTTTACAGGAAATAAGGCTTTCCCCTCCACTTTCACAGGCAACAAGGCTATCCTTTTTTCAACCAGACGGACTACAAGTATTTTAGTAAAACAGCGAAAATATACAATAAATTTTCATTGCTTCACACAAACCCAATTCAATTGTTGAGTGTTTCTTTTTCCCATATATTTATCGTCACAACGCATCCCTTTCCCCCACTACTCCCATAAGAGCTACTAAAAGTATACGATTTTTTTCCAAACAACAAAGAAGAAAAATCATTTAAGGCTTTTCTGACTTTCCCTCTCCTTTCTACGCTGCTTTCACCTTCTGCTGAAGTCGTCGGGCTGTGAACGAAGAATTTCCTGCGGAATGTACACATTTGAAAGTTGCATCATTCACAGCTTATAATGGGATGAGTATGGAAAAATCGTGGACGGGTGATCTTGCTGGAAGGAAACCCATGAAAGAAAGTTCCAAGCTTTCTTTGATAAATCAAAACAAAATTTGGGTAGATACGAAAAAGCTGCTCTTCTGGTTGTAATTGATTTTTGGTTAAAATTGTAAAAGGGATTTCATCGTGGATTTTCGAAAAGTGAGTTTATTATTGTGGCCTTGTGGATGCAATAACGGAAGTGTAGCGGCAAATTTTTTTATTGTATTATGACTCGTGTACCAATACGATTGTAAGTTCTTTTTGAGTCACACGCAATTCATAATAATTATTTAATAATGCACTTCTTAAATAATTTAGATAATACACTGATGGATTTACAATAAAATTGTTTCATTTATTAATTTCTATTGTTAAGGTACAACGCCAATAATTTTAGACTCTTGTTTGGTTAATTCTAAAGCAGGAAAGCGGTTAAAGGTTTCGTGAATAGATAGTTTAGTAATAATTTTTAAAATTTTTGTATAGGATGCAATATATTTAGATTTCTTGTTTTCTTTCGTCAGAGGCGAGGTTCAAAACCAATCTTTTCGAAGAACCAACAAATACTTGCTTTCAGTAATTCTGCCGTGATCAACGAGTAAAAATGTTTTTAATATGGATATTTTGATGGTACAGCAATGAAGGCATGAAGAGAGAAATTTTCTTGCCTTAAAGAATCAATAAAATCCAATCAATCTACTAAACGATTATTCTTCCTAATATATGCTGTAAACTCTTCGAAAGTTGTTTGTTTTTATGGAGTGAATTTGACTACAAGCCACCATGACTTCGAAGGAGCTTCATTAATTCAAACACCTAAAACTTGATAGAGACTATAATTAAGTATCGTAATCCGTTAGAACCATCCGAGGGGGGGGGGGTTTATTGTGGCGGCACATATGCTCAACGCCCTTTTACAACTGTGGAGCGGTGTTTTGGCTATGTAAGACCTACTTTTTGAAGCTCTTGTTTTGGCTCGGCTTCTAAAATGGATTTTTATGAACTAATGTCAGAGCAACTATCCGTGCCAAAAATATGATTTACACTGATGCGAGTGACTTCAGATGTCATATTTTACTGGACACGGCAACGTGACTGTGATAAGCTACTAGCTCTATTAGCTGGTGAACTGAGTTCCTGTAAATTTCTTGAGGAACTAAAACATAGGATCTACTACTATCAGGGTGGTTTCCATAATCCACTCATGCCTCCATGCTGTCTGCGACCGCAGTATTTTTACCTGGAATCCTTTCAAACTTTTCATTCTCATGTTTTTCAGGATATAAAATCCTGACAATTTGTCACATTGTCAGTATCGTGCTAAAAGTAGAGTCCTTAAAACAAGCCGAGCGCCGGAGAGGAGAATACAAGACGAACGAATAAACACGCAACTTTCCTACAAGCATCAGTTACCTGACTTCCTGTTACATATACTAAAGATTCAGATTCATGAAACTTTTCAAACATATTCTTCATTTTAAAAATATTCACCTATTATAAAACGTGCAATCAAGTTAAACACGCACTGGATTTGGTCATTTACTCATTTGTATGATTTAGTAAATATTCACTGAACTTAAAAAAGTTTGCACAAAAAATACACACCTGATTGATTGGGATCGATAATTATAAGGTTTTTTTCTTCGTGGGATTCAATCATTACCTAATGCGTCATCTAAAAGATTTTACGACATTCAGAATTTCTAAAACGTGTCAGAATCAGCTGTACTGTAGACGACATCTGTATAGCATCCATGAAAATTTTATTTTCATTAGAAGGTACAAAATGACTGCGTCGGTATCCGTGACTAAAGGAAAGGATTCGAAACAACCGCTAAATCCTTTCGAATTCAGACTCCGTAGGAACATTCTTCCGACTCTGACTGACGCAATGATTTTATCACTCAAGTTTACTTGTATCCCTCCAACCTATCCATTCTTTCCTTCTCTATTTTCCAGAAAAGTATTTTCCTTTCCAACAAATTTTAGCAATCCTCAGGAAAAAGAAAATTTGATGTCTCATTTTGCCCCGACATTCATTCGTTGGGAAACCCTACGTAAGTACTTACCAAAATTACCTATGACTACTCTGACTAGGCAGGACTTGCTCCAGAGATTTGAATGTAAACTCCTTCGGATCGTCTACAGAACGGGCACCTTTGAAAGTGGCGTCAATCGCAACTTGTAGGATGTTGTAAAGAAGTAGTACCTAATTGTCCAAGTAGACGTGAACAGAAATACCCGATGACGAATTTTATTGATGTTTAGAATTTGTGGTTGGTTTTGCACTTCCCTTGGGATTTTAATGGTTTATGCTCATGCTATATTGGTGCTGTCCTTAATGGTGAATTAGGGTTGCTTATAAAATCCATTCATGCTTTCCTGCACTGCGTCATAACTTGCTAATCGTTTAAGTACCAGGAGTTCTTCGAAATATTTTCTTCTATTCTGCATTTATTTTATGTTTATTTTTTTACCATCATCGTCACTAATAGTATATCGAAAAAGTGGTGCATATTAAGTTGTGGAGATTACATTACCTAATTTCGTGCAACTCGGAAGGTTGAGAATTGCAACTTATTCACATTGTTTCCCAGGAGTTTGAAAAAAACAGATACATGTCATGTAAGTACTAGAACGGCAGAACCTCCGAAAATTCCTGCATGTAGTACAGCATCGCTTGCTTCTGAGTCTGAGTCAATGACGTTTCCAGCAGCAACTTCATCGGGAGAGAAGCAAATGTGCCTGCTTAAACCGGAAAAATTGAAACAGTCGCTTCAGCAAACTTTGACGAAATTATTTCGACAGGATACAGAATCCCTTCCTTTCAAGGAACCGGTGGATACTCAAGGTCTGGTGATGCCTGATTACTTTGACATAACTAATAAGCCTAAATATTTATCGCCTATTAAAAAGAAACCGCGTGGCTTATGCTTGATAATACTTGGTTGCACAACAGGAAATTATTTTGAGAATGTATCGGTACTGCGCAAACCTTCAGGAATGAGGTGGATCCAGTAAAGCACAGAATACTACTGTGATCGCAAGTTAACCTTTAATCCCCAATCATTCTAACGTAACGGGAAGCAACTATGTAATTTTCAGCGGGTTGCGAAATACTTTTCTAGCGAAAACCTAGATTTGTCAAGAGTGGAAGTTGTTTTGAGTAAAAACCTCTCTTAAACAATAATATTTCATCTTAAACACTTAAAAAGCGGAAGTTAAAGATCCAATTTATTTTTATTTTCTATCTGACGTGAAATTCAGCTCTGAGAATTTTTTGATTATGCTTCCTCGTTACTCATTACCATCCCACTCAACACAACTTCAGAAACAAGCTGGGATGCTGGAATCAAGAACTTTTTAGGACCTACGTCAGTACTCACATTGAAACAACCTGATCAATGAGAATTGGGACGAAATTGCTAATCAGCTCAATTTTTCTTTTCAACAAATCAAATTTCAAGCTTGGGAAAATGTAGTATATCTGTAAGATATACATATCGTTGCATAAGAGAAAATTCAAGTGTACGGGCTTTGCATTGTACATTACATTACATTTTATAAAGAAGCAAACTGGCCAAAACGTTGTTCATGAGAATTTAAATACTTATGTACCCATACAAGTAGTAATTTAATCATATTGTCGCAAAGAATGGGGTCTTGCATCTTCAGAAACTTTCTATTTTATAATTGCCAAAGAAGCTAAATAATACTATCCGATTGTATGTTCATCTTCTGCGCTTCGAAAAAGACACGAAGCTCTGTAAACTGTTGGCAATATTCCGGATTAGGATTCCATTATTTCAACACAGTTGCTCATCTAAAAAATACCCTGACAGAATTATCCCACCGAATATACTTATCATCCGTGGTTTCGAATTTAACTACAAACGATTTTTTAATATTTTGCAGCATCAGGAAAGGGTTCGGTCCGGGTTGAGGGCAGTTCCCTTTAAAATACGTTCTATGACCACCAAGAACGCTTACTATCCTGTCTTCACGACATCGGTATAGAGAGTACCCCTAAAGCGAATGCTTCCAAGGTTTCAAATCGAGAATTCGAGTGTCCAAGTTCTTTTATAACTCATTTATGAGAGACCACTTTCATTTGTATTTTGGTTTAATCGACGTCGTGCCATAACAATTGACAAATCAAAAATTTGGGTTTTATCACGCAAAACCAATATGCTAGATATATTTTGGCTGTGAAATTTTTTTCCTTTTTTGGAAGAATTCTCATGCTTGCATGTTGCTGTAAAATATATGCAAAGTTTGATTTGAAAAAATAAAAACAATTTTTTGAGTAACTAGGAGAGATGGATCGGATGAACCTGATTTGTAACTCTCAAGGATTTGAATCACAAGTGCATTTTGATTGTATAAACACTGCTGAATAAACTATGTTTCTTTTATAAATTAACACAAGTGTCCCAATGACGCTTTACGCTTATTCTGTCTCCCATTTGCATTTAGAGAAACTCCAAACTATGAGCTCAGAGCTCTAAACTTGGAGCTGAAGCTTGATTGTTGACTGAACGGGCAAAATTGACTTTACATTGTTCATATTTACAAGAAAGATTATTTCACAAGATGCGGCGTAACACATGTTGATGATAATTTATCTATCCATACAAGTAATGAAGCAATCACACTAAAATAAAGAGTTGAGGTGTACATCTTAGGAAGTTTGATATTCTTATATTCAAATGTGCAGAGGTTTGAAATAGATCTTATGTGTGAAGTGGGAGAAAATTGATTTTCATTGCGCACATATACTGAAAAAGAAAACAATTTAATTTAACATCGACTTCTTCACTTAGAATGTAGTTGTATCGCATTGGTAGGTACTTGGTAATCTTTCATGGCTCATATTGTCGTTTCGTTCGTCTTTCAACTGTTTCCTTTTTCTACGGAAACACTCAATTTTTTTTCATTTATGGAATTTCAGGAGTAATTTTAAACATTTTCTAACGATTTTTTTACATTTAAGTAAAAAGAAGCTAAAAAGATTCTCACATTTCGTGCCACTATATTTCCATGTTGCATAAAGTTACCGGAAAAAATAATATACCGGTCCTCTGGTCAACTTTCCATTCATCTGGAAGGATTTTACTGAGCGAAACTTTGTTGCAGGAAAGGATATCTTTAAGATGCATCGGGAACATTAACACTTAATTAATTTAAAACTGGTTCCATATCGAACAACATCAAAACATGGTGATTTGCCGCCAAGCTCATATTCATATGACTTAAGAGACACAAAAAGGATTAAACGTCATGGATTGTTTGCGATAGAGACAGGTTTGTGCCACCCTTCGCATTTGCAAGTATCCCACGTGTGCATGAACAGAAAATTACAATAGATTTATCAAGAAGTTTGCATGCACTGGAACTTAATAGCATTCAAATATTCCACGGAGAATTAACACATTTTATTATTACGAAATACAATTAACAATGGGTCTGATTAAATAGTCTAGATTGTACAATAAAAGTTTAGGGAGCAGCACTTATATATAATTAAAACATGAATCTATGACGACTTTTTAAACTAAAGATTGCGTCATATTTAAAAAATTTATAAATATCTAAATCATTACAAATTTTTAATTAAACTGTCAAATGTACGAAGTACATGCATACGAATGTCCGATAAATGTGCACTCGCTTGTAACAAATGTATCTCATTGTACCCCACTTTTTGTGGAATAAATTCATCTTACCCCAACCTTCTATCATGTTCTAGCTCGAAGTTCAATTCTTGTACCATGCCTTTCTAGTTTGTCTGATGCATTGTATGCATTCCTATCACTACCTTCAGTTCGCTCCTGACTTGCAGTCGTTCTGGAGTTCTACCTCAGTTCTGTTCATACCTCCTTGTCTGATTGTGTGTAGTTGACAAATAAAGATAAGTTATCATTTATTAGTAAAGATAACCTTCCTCGTCTCTCTCCTCATCTTAGAAGTAGTGCATAACTTCACACTTTTAATCTTCTTCCGGTTTCCATTGTTCATAAATTGGTTAGGTAAACAGTAAAAGCGGAAAAGTGCGCAGTTCTCACTAAATATTATTTCTCACTAATATTTAGAGTCGAACAAATGCTTTTCTATGGATTTGCACCAAGGAAGTAAAAACCTGCCTGAAATATTTCTTGTTCTAAATATTTGCCTTATTTATTTTCTCTGGGAAACCGCATGCTATTTTCAAACTAAATGAATCATCACTTTCCATTCTAGACAAAAATGGAACAGAAATACTATGGTTGAACCAAAGCGTACTTATGAGTCGAAATAATTTTCTCTCGTAAACTTGTGTTTCTGTGATGTAGCAATAAAGATAAAAAGTATGCTCAACACAAAGCTCGTTTTAGCTTGTTTAATTGTTTCGTAACTTAAGTTCATTTTTCTTGCATGTAAACCTGTAAGTAATCACACAAGCTAAAGTCAAAGCTACCGTTCGATGTCAACATCAGGTCATTTTTAGCTCTGTGAAGTCAGAAATATTATAATCCATCTTGTATTGATGGCCCCTCTACACAGACATTGTACTAGGTAATTACTTCAACTAGCATGAGATCTCCACTTATGTATTTTAATTTGAATCCGAGCTTGAAATGGAGCTGAAGCCACGCCTGAATTCTTTTGTAACTTGCATTTTGCATCGAAATTACCCAACACCATCGCCTCAAAAGTTGACCTTTCAACCAATATCAAATAGGGTCCAGGAAGAACTCGATAATGAACACCTTTCTATGTCATAAGGATGGGTTGGATAGATTGGAATGGACAGTGGCAAGTTGTCCAAATGCTGGGTGCAACTCTGAAGAAAAGCTATTGCTGAATGAATAAATATACCAACAATCCACGTACCGCTTACTTAGTGAACCGTGAACATGTCTGATGCAAAAATGACAATGAAGATGCGAAAATCTCATTGTGCTAACAAAACGAAAGAATATGTATGAAATAAAATTTTAATGAGGAAATGGTGCTTTATTTTTTAATTCTATTCATTGAATGTGACCCATATTACATTACAATTCTTTCTAAAGGTATACAATTCTGAATATTATTGAAAACATTTACTTGACAAATTTTATATTCATTTATATTTTGAATGAAAAAAGAAGTAAAATAATCAATAATATTCATTGATAAAAGTAAAATACGTCTACAAGAAATTTGAAAGAGTTGGACAATCCCGCAACTCTTTTGAAACCGATGCAAATTATTTGTTTTCGTATTATTTACGATTTATCTTTACATATTTCGCAATTCCAAACACATGAAATGTCAAACTGCTTACGAGTTTGATAATTATTCTAGACACATATATGCAATTTTGTTTTCCAATATTGTATATTTTCGATTGAAAATCTTTAAAACTTGATTTAAGTTTTGAAAAATTTCCATTTTGTAAGATTTATGGATTAAATTAAAATTATTTCTTTGAAAGTTACAACGCCAGTAGTACTACATTGCGTTTAGGTACGGATATAACATCAGCGGTAGGTTGTTCATATTTTCTACTTCTAGGCGATTGACATGAAAACCTATTAAATTGAGATAATAAAATTAAGGTTTGAGTATGAAAACTTTGCTTTACTCTAATTTTAAGGTCTTACACATGTTATTGTATTATTGGTACGGATGCAAGAAACATGGCTTACTCTCATTTGTCAGATTTCATGGAATAAAGTCAATGATTACGCTACAAATTCCTGTTCAAGTTAATCTGCTCATCTTGATCCGTTGTCATTGGTGATCGCAACCAACGCAGTTTTTACCACAAGAATAAGTTGTCCAATTGATTTCCGCCTAAAATTAATGCTTTATCGTATCATTATTCAGTATACCTTTCTAACGTTTACAAATTCCTCGGAAGCCAACGCAGTTTCTGGAGATAGGGTCATCGTTTTACCTGCTACTCTTCTGTTTAATTCTTTATGCTCACTGTATTTCTTACTTTTTGTTAATGACGTGCTATGCTCCATTCAAGCTCAGCATTAAAAATATAAAAAGTGCGTGGGAACTTGCGGAGATTTTTCATGTCTACTTACATTTGCATTTAGCTGGTGAGCTTGTGTTTTATCTTCCAGGCTGCATGACTCATCTCTGAAAGTTTGTTGCAATTTTTAACAAGGTGGCAATGCATAAACATAAAGTTAGAGCTCCTGCCGACAATACCATTTTCGAGAAAGCAGTAACGCAATTTTCCTCAATTCCGCAATTTATTACCATAGTTATTGCCATAGTCAATTTTTATCTTGCATTGTAAAATGCAATTATTATTTTGTAAGTCAGTATGATTTTCCCAAAAAATAAACATGCTGTATCATATTACAACGCCACTTACTACAATTTGTGGCAAGGTTAAAACTGAAGGTATTAACAAATTGAACCATTGACCTCATAGTTGGCTGGTACAAAAATTGGGATGTGATTTGTAGTTGTCTATAGAGCGTTGAACTTGTTTTTATTTAGGGATAGCAGAAAATACGCGTTAATGGCATGTGCTAAAATTGCAGTTTTGTTGCTTCCACTCACAAGCAATAGAATCACAATACCGGTAAGAATATATGCGGCAGAAGTTAATGCGTATTTATCTATATATGTATAAGAAGAATGCAAGAATGTAATTACAACTTGACCTATGAGTTAATCCTGATTATTTAAAACCTAGCATATATGAATGGACTTGCCCCGCATGCTTCTGACAGTGATTGCCTCTCGTTTGTGGTTATAGTCACACTGTACCCCATTTCTACTGCGAAGGAATCCTCTTCATGAGCTCACACTGCAACGGCTGTTATTTTTCCTTTTCCTCCTTTTATTTATAATGACCATTCCCTCCGTGGCTCTTATTCCATATTTAAGTAGCTAGGAAATTCGGCATCGTAAGTTTTTATGATGGGAACGATTGCACTAACACGAACTGTGCTCTATACATTGCGGATGGAATGCAATTTTTTATATACAGACTGTGGTCAATGTAAACCCAAATTACCGGTTCGTACTATAGATTTTTATAAGCTCGTTTGGAGGATTGTACTCACCTCTAGAAAAAATCGTGCAGAATACAAATGATTAACTTAAGCATTTTGGTTTTCACCCATTTTAATTCAAGATAATTGACAAATCAAATAGTTTTAATTAAAGGTTTTGTGAGATTGAATAAATTATAAAATCTAGTGTAATATTAAATCGAGAACTCGAACACATTAATAAAAAATCCAGCTTGGATTCACAGGTTGAGGATTGATGTAAGGTAATACGGGAGAAATTTGAAAAAAAAACCAACATATAAACTGTGCCTGTTAAAGTTATAAATAATTCTTTGTTGGGCATAATGTAATGTGGAATGCTATCCTGTTGTAATCAATTGCAGCTTTTATGAATTTTAGTGACCGTGTCATATTTTCATAGAGAAAAAGAAATGTTAACTTTTATTGTTGTTAGTATTCAAATGGTAATGGAAAATTCTACCAATTCTAAAATGCATGCAAGGTTTTCACCATTTCATTTACCACAATAAAATACCCTTGATGGTTTGAGTCGATATTGTGCCATATATGGCATAATCGTCTAAATGATTTACACATGTGTTTTTATAAATGTGAGTGATTTATCACCAATCTAATTATTGGAGATATTCCGTGGCACTTTATGCTTTGTAATATTCAGTTTTAGCTCACACAATAATGCAAATACAACTAGTCATTTTGATTTTCCAATATGATGAATATAATATGATACCACGCCACTTAAAATATTTTCTTGTGGGATAAAATTCGCACGAAGAAGAAGGTTGGTCAGTGCTCGGTAAACACAGTTATGTAAATAAAGCAGATGCAATTTAAATATATTAAAATTGTTTTAAACCTAGCAGAACAATACGTTTTGGAGCCCAAAATACAGTTTAGGTCGTTTCACTGCCGTTCAGTGCAGACATCTCTCTTTTCGCACATCGTTTTCCCGGAACCTAATGGCGAAATTTCACAATCACACCTCTACAAATTGCAGCTAAAGATAATACGCATTATTGTCTTGTACAGGACAACAAAAATACCAACATCAAATATATAAATCTGGACATAAATTATTAAACACTTGATATCATATTTTCCAGAGAGTTTGATCAGTTGGCTGTTATTATCTTGATTCCGACATTTAGAAATAAAACTTGGAACGACTGGGATCACAGCGGGCAATTTTACCAACGATTTCCTATTCGAGTATAATTTTTATCTCACACCCCACCACACCCCCCAGTTACGGTTTTTCCGGTTCCCACTATCCATTTCGAGGATTTTCCTTCCACTTTCCACAAGCAACCATAGTGCATCTGCTGGTAGTTCTCCATTTGTTTTGTTCCATGGTTAACCAGCGTTTCATATTGCTTCTGGCATCATCGACTTCATCCTTCAAATGAAGTGGAAATTTCACGAGTTTTGCTGGGATAGGAGGCTTTACCAGGTCATCCTGGTGATAAGGAAAGGAAAGTGTCTTGTAGAACAAGAAACACTTTTTAGTCAATTGGGTAGTGAGCTGCTGCTGAACGAACGAACGAAACTAACCGAACGGCGAAAAATGATTCGTCAAATTATCGACTCATGAAAGTTTTTAAGTTGAGGGAGATGCAAATGCATTTTTATAAATTCGCTGACTGTTCACGAACATTGAACCTAATAGCACTTGCGAATCCTATCACATAATGGAAACTTTTGACGGCGTAAATTTAAAAACTTACTAAACATTCAAGTCCGCTTGGGATTTTTCCATTTCTTGCTCATGAATTTCATCCAGAATCGAAGTTTAGAAAACCAGTTGGTTAATAATTATAGTTTAATAAAACAAAGTGTTATAAATATTATTAATAGTAATATTTTAATGTAAAATCAATTTGGGTTAGTACTATTCTTGATGATTATTCAATCAGCAAAATAATTATCAACTAGAGCATCAATAGTTTCTTATTTTTATACTGAAGAAAGTTTAGCTGATTATTCATCATCTTTGTAATCATAGTCACTTTTTTTACCCTCTTGGGTACTAATTTAATCCAAATCTCAATTTACAAAATCTTCGCACTGACTTTCTGACAAATGAAATAACCCCATTCACGCTCTGCAGTCCGCATCCCATGTTAGCTGGCAACCTTGTCGGGACTTTCCCGCTGAAACCTGCGTGTCCTCAGGTGTTCTGCGATATAAGATATTGTAATTACTGGGACTGTTAGCATTTACGCTAAATTGTATTACACACTTCCTATGCTGACTTTCACTTGAAAATTCTGGGATTTTTTTGCAGATAAAGGTAAAGAAGCTAGGAACCAAAATCTTTTTCGATATCCATTTTATCTTCTGGGAATTTTGACATTTTAAAAATTGCAAACCTTTTGATTTATGTCAGAAGTGAAAGTTATTTAATTAAGAATTAGGACGCCAAAATTATTATATTGCGTTTAAAATGGTTCAGAATGGTGTAGATGTTGTAGTTTAATCAGCAGTTATTAGAATAAGTAAGGTGTATCAGGAAAATGAATGCATGCTTGAACAGTTTTATTCTACCATGAATTTAAAAATCAAATGTTCCTGTTTAAAATGAATTCTAACACATAATCTGAATAAACCTAAAACTACAAATGTGCAATGTAATGTTTTAATTCATAAGTTTTTACATATGACAATCAGCTGTCATAAGTTGACCTTCGGATACTGGTCTCTGGTTACCACCCACTTCAATGTAATTACAAAGTCAAATATCACAACAATGAATTATCCCAATGGTCAAAATTGGGGTATTTAATGCAATTTTGTCGATGAACTAACGTAATTTTCACATCAGTATCTATAATTTTTCCCCTTAAAGAATCTTCAAAAATTCAAAACAGGTTTGCCTCACTGGATTGCAGGACTGTGATTTTGTAGAGAATGAAAATCAGTATAGGATTTTTTATTCATTTATTTACTGAACGTGAATGAGCATGGGTTTGGGCTTATTTTTAACCACCCGGGAAAATAAAAAGTGAATAATTTTTATTTAATCCGCCGGGCAATACAGACCCTTCTTGTTTTTTGTGAGATCGGCAGAAGATATACATAACTTTTCGAAATTATGTCATGCATGAAATTATGCCTGTATGTAAAATATTGTTGTAAATGTTGGATTTATATTTTAATCAACAAACCACGAAATTAAATAATTTTTTTTACAATCAGCTACACTACAATCAAATATCTACTACTCAGAAAAATTTAACTCAAAAAGATACTAAAGCCTCTATGGGGCTATGGGATAATTCACAAAAAATATTGAACTCGGAGAGCTCTTCTGACAATTACTGGACTGAAGCAGACACAGGAAGTTAGTGACAAGAAAATCTAGCCGACATGGTGTACCGAAATGGACCCAGGGCGTTGGAAAATTCTAAAAATAGCATTTTAAAGTTGCTTTTGATAAGTCAGGCGACACGAATCTTGACTCTCAAAACTAGAATTTTTGAGAAGATGAAAAAGAATCTTTTTATCACAAGATGAAGAGCGACACCGTCGCCGAAAAATACCTCCATTACTTCATGTCCCTAAACCAGAAACGTGTATTCTGCGCTATGCGTCTACACCAAGACCGATTCCC
>JAQIWO010000032.1:0-29176 GCA_034695405.1 Entomobrya muscorum
TGACGAAACCCCCTGTTGACGAAACCGCCGCTTGACGAAAGTGGCTTTTGACGAACTAGGCATCGTTGACGAACTTGGATGTTGACGAAACCACCGGTTACCAATGAAACATGTGAACGACCTCATATTTCCTAAATATACTAAAAAAAATTCTATATAAGAAAATAAAATTAGAGCTGTCTAGTGGATTCTTGATGAAATTTGATTTGGTCGATTACTAACCATAATTCTGTTTGCAACGTTTTTCAACGTAATTTTAATAAAACATAATTTGCGAGTGTTTTCATTTGCTGAATTCGGCATAAAGTATTTGGCATAGTGAATAGGGTTTTGAATATAGAATACGGGTATAGTTCCTATTAAACTTTAACTACCCTACTATCTTAGTTGTTTTGCAAAAACTCTCAATAATTTATTTATGACGCATTAAAAACCCATTAATTTAGGCCATTTGGCGATTTGTGAAGCGTTCTCACGCTGTTTTCATCACATACGCAGTCAATGCCACCTTCAATTAGTAGTACGCCCACTTAGCAAACAATGCTTGTCCGCAAAGCATTTGCAGAAATGTTCGAAATTTTGCATCACTAATGGGTTTATTATGCAATACAAGTTTATGCTTTATGATAATAGGAATCTAGTAAGCATATGGTTTTTAAATGGCTGTAAAACCTAACTAATTTTTATTATTTTGTGTAAATGAAGCCACAAAATGTTTTTATCATTTAACATTTCTCTTGGTGAATACTTGATGTAAAGCTCTAGCAGCTGAAATATTTTAGAATTTACTGGTTCGTACAAAGCAATATAGTTAAGAAAATGGCTTTTTGATGGAGAAATGTAAGTTATAAAGCCAGGTGTTCATTAAAAGCAGTTTATTTCTTCATTCAAGGAAAATACAGCGTTTGCCGGCTTTATTAAGACCGACGGGCAGGACGTTTGGCATTCAAAACACAAGTTTAAGATATATTCTGCCTATTCATTTGACAATAAGGAAGTTATAATTTTAAGAACACCTATGACGTCTGGCCAACAGAGTTGGAGCAATGGTTATTGTGCATTTGAATGGCCTAACACAGTAGACCTCGCATTGTTAAACTTGATAATAACACCCGCAAAATTTGAAAAAAATTAAAGGCTGGAAATCTAAATACGCTGCTACATTTGTCCATTGTTCCCTTCCGTATGACAACCGCAGCATGAATTCAGGTTTAAAGCCAGCTTATGTGTCTATTCTTCTTCAAAATTAGTCTAAAAGTGAAGGTCGCCTTCCCATAAAGTACCGTGCCGTAGATTCTAAAAGTACATTTACCTTCAAGTTTTCAGTTTGCGTTCTGGCTATTTACGAATACGACTATATGTTCCATTTTATCGAATGATTTGAGTTTCACAGGCTCATGGGCGTTGAGCATTTTACATTTTACAACAGAGGCATTGGACCGGCGACCAGCTGTATCATGAACCATTATAAACAACCCTCGGATAGTGTCACAGTTACCGTTAATCCCTGGCACAATTATCTGCAAAACGGAAACTCCGACATTAGATTTGGCGTCGGTCTAAGTGTAGGAACTAATGAGTGCTGGTACAGTCATGGTTGGTCTAAATACATGATTTTCTTGGACGTCGATGAATTTATCGTTCCACAACAGGGAAGTCCTGACTATCATCATTTAATTCATAACTTAGAAGAAAAATATTCCTTGAACGATAGTAGTGAACAAATAGGCGAGTAAAGGTTTCGAAACGGTTTCTTTTTTCAAAACCATGAGAATGACCCAGAACATTTAGAACAATGTGCACACCTTAGAAGTAATTTTGCATATTTCCATGTCTGTCAACAATTTTGGACAATGCGACTAATAGTTCGAGGAGACCCCCTTCACCGTTGGAAAGTTCGCTCCAAATATATTGGAAAACCAGCAGCTATTAAAAATGGTGGAAATCATTATGTTCACCAATTCGAGAAGGGATGGAGGAGCCAACGAGTTAACGAGACGCTGGCATTCTCCAGGCACTACACACACTTTACTGAAGATAACTCTACGAACGTGGATAGAATGCTTGACAACATTGCCTCCTGGCAAAAACCGTAGCAGAGAGAATAGATAACTTTATGAACGTATGTAATTTTTCTTTGACCAGAGCATTCCAATGAAAAAGTGTAAAAACGTTTTTGAGAATGTCTTTTTGTAAGAAATAATGCAGAAGACAAACGAATTTGTTTTAACCAGTATACATTATAATAATAAATTTACTGTGAAATACGCTGATAAATTGATAAGAAAACCACTATCCTTGAAACCGCTGACTCATAATATAATTTCTAGCATAAGTCATATGCCGTATACGCTAAAAAATACTATTTGTGAAAATTTCAAGTCAGTTGGTGTTAAAACAATTAAATAAATAAATAATTCAAACATGTTTATTTTTAGGTAACAGACCCTCTAATTCATAATCTGGATACTTAAATGTTTTAACATATTCATTCCTAATTTTTTTATTCACCATTGATAAGCTTTGCATGTATTTCTCGCTAGCATCATGACTTTTACCTACCAATAAAAATCAAAAGTTTGCAAACATAACTAAACAAGAAACTGCATATATTTATTTGCTTCACAAAATATTCTTGCTACTTCGTGAATAAGACTTCTTAAGTTTCAAACCATGTATTAAATTTAGATCTTTAAAACGTGTCTTGACTTTGTATATAATTTACAAGATTTGTTAAAAACGTTACTCACATTCCTGGTTCATATTAAAAATACAGTATCAATTTCCTCACCGGGAACACAAAAAATGCTTTATTTTTAAAAAAGGTTAATAAGTATGCATATTGTGTGTACGAATGAACACAAAAAATATCCGCATTTCGTTTTACTTTTTTTTATTTGTGTTGAAGGTTATCCATCCATTAGTCTTATCTTGTACTTAGAATGAAAGAAGCATTATGACAATAATGAAGTGCTTCGTTCAGCTGACGCTGCACAATGTGTTAAGTGATATGCGCTTTTCATGACGGAAGAAACACAAATGTAAACAAATTCGTCGTCATCGTCCCCTTGTCGTCCAAGTAAATATTTGATTAATACATCTCAAAAGGAGAATGTAAATTTTCGTCGTCCATTGTTTCTATAGAAAAATTCCTTCCTTACACTTCCTTACACACAAAATGTCCAGTAAAAGTTACAATAAAAGTGTGCAGATTAGACAAACATTTACAAGCTCTGGAATTTAAACATAAGGTTTTACAACTAAAATCTTCCTAACGTGCTATTATTTATCTTTCTATGTGATGAATTGGAAGAATTTTGGAACAAGCAATTCCTAAATACAATTAAAACTTTAGATGAATGCTAACACGTTTCATCATCAACCCAACCAAATCATCATCATTTATAGTTTTTAGTTGCAAAACAAAAATTTAAAAATTGTTGTTTTCTATGTTTTCTATGTTTTCATTCACATTTTCATATCATGAGCATTCACATTTTTTTCCCCAACTCAATATTGCAAACCAGGCATATCTATTTTGTGTAAAAAGAATTCTAAATGAAATACTACACAAAAAATTGCATTATTATCATCAACTCATACAAAACTATTAGTTTTCAATACATATGAAGGCAAATGTGTATCATGCGTGTTTGAGCGTCAGAATAAGAAAAGGTGCTCACCTCATATAACTCACTTTGTGTTTGCATGAATGCCCGTGCATCAGTAAAGTGTGTCATTTAGATGAGCCATGGTCTTATCTTGAACACGAAATGAGAGAACTAATATAACAAAAATGATTTTTGACTTAGCACACATTGCTTTTTTGGCTGCAGCATGTATTTATTCCGTGGCAGGAGAAGAGTAACAAAGGCCTAACTTGGTGAGAAATATCAATATTCATTTATGTGAGATGGCTAAGCAATGTCAACAAACATCTCGTCATCTTTATGTTACTCTCCATGTAAATATTATACTATGATATGACATTCTGGGAAGTAGAGAGAACATTGCTCAATGGCAAATGATGATTTTGGTTTCTTAAGTCTGCTTTTCTTTCGTAAGCATCATAATTACAAAACGAATTCCAGGATTCGTCCATATTTTTCAATGCCACATTTTTACATTAATTTATTTTCCTATATGCTAAATAAATTTTGAGATTGGCCCATGTTTCATGAAAACAAAATCTTAGAAATGTGTGAAAAATGTCAAACAAATGAAATTTGTTTACATTCAAGGCAGATTTTTACATACTTGGTAAGTATCAGAGCAAACAACAAATTTATTTTTAGATAACAAAAGGGTTACCCAAGTCCAGTTTATGACAAAAACGTAGCAGAGAGAACAGAATACTTCATAAAAGTATACTTTTTCTGTGACCAGAGCATTTCAATGACGTCTTATGATATCAGAAATATTTTAAATGGATTGTGGCACCGTAAGGTGGCTTTAAATATTTGTTTATTCAGAAAAATGTAATAAAATATAAACATAAATTATGAGTTAATTTTACATTTTAGCAATAATTTGTACAAAAAATAAAGAAGCATGCAAACTAAATGTATAAAAATGTTGATTGAGAAAGAAAGCAAAAAACAAGACATTTACTGTAATAAGTTACAATATAACAATAACAATAAACAAACTATACAATATGCTGATAATTGTTTCCCAAAGTATTTTGCTAGTTGATGACTTAGTTAGAGGGGTTTTTATCGGAGTCACAAACCATATATTCATTTCTGGACCATTAAAAATGCATTAAAAACGTGATTTTCAAAATAAAAATAATTGTTTCAGGACATACACATAAAACAATTTGCTAACTTTCACAAAAAAAACAATGCAAATTTTGCCCAAAAGCAATATAATCTTATGGTACAAGTACAACAATAGTTTCCACACATATTGAGCGAGAAATATTAAAATAAAATAAAATACATATGCGTATACTTATTGCGTGTACGAACGAATAGAAAAACATGCTTATCACACATTTTATATTTCTCGTTTGCACACTAGCATATCCATCAGAGTAATGGGCGTCATTCAGATATGTGCTGGGGATTTATCTTGCACCTGGAATGGGAGAAATATTATGAAGCTGATGACGATGACTGTCCAGCATTCGTTCGGCTTTTTTTGACGGATAAAGCACGAAAGTAATCAGTTTCACCTTCAATCTGGATTTTTCGTCCAAGTAAATATTGCATTAATACTGTGTGATAAAAATTGGGATATAAATGTTTGCTTCTTATGACGTGGTTTGACATTTTATTGGCACGAGAGCAGAAGACGTGTAAAGAAGAAGTAAAATTAAAATAAAAAATTGAAAGTATTCAACGAGACAATTCCCCTCTATTTCACGTTTTCTGTTTAATTTTCATGCAATTAAAAACGTCGGCGCGATGCGCAGCTACCAACATGCATCCCATTTTTATTTTGCAACAAAATCTGTTTTATAATTTCAATACAAATCATAATTTTTTTGAATATATTTAATGCACAATAAGATAATATAATATCATTTCTCCTTTATATGAGCTATAAAACATCCGGGGTCTCTTTAATCTTTTTTATGTGGCAAAAACAATACTATGCCCACAGAATCAAATTTGTTGCACCTGCTAATAAAACATTTTATTTTTAAGATCGATCATGATCTGTTTTAAGCGTTTTCCGATAACGAATTCTTAGAAGCTCAAATCTGTTTTTGCTCAAAGGTGTTATGTAAATTATAATGCTTAGTTACTTTATGACGGTAATCTAGTTATCTATGTCTCAGTCTGTATATAATTTCATATATGTGTGTTTTCACCGTTTTATATTGCTTTTTCACAGAAACTCAAAATTATTCCTGGTCTGATAAGAACAAGGTCATCTTGCATCCGGGTGTATATTTTAATACAAAAGCAAACCTACAATCCCCAGTAAATTTAATAATTGCATGATGCCTAGTCTTTGTGCAGTTCAATGCATGAAAATTTGAAATTTTCACCCTTTGAAATACTGTGCTAAGTATGGTACACATAAATCCATAAATTATTTTGATGGAGATAACCTTGTCATTCAAAAATGATTCTTTCTTCGAATTGATGATTTCTGGGTTTGAGTATAAAACTGCGATCCAGAATAAGTATAAAAAGAACCAGTCACCTACGACAGAATATCAGTCTACTTCAAAATCTTCAAAATCTCGCTCTCGATTTTTATTTCTGCCTTGCGGATTGGTGTAAAATTCTATAAAAAATGGTTGCCCACGGAACAACATATTTCTCTGTCATAATTTTACTGGCAGCTCAAGCACATTCACAACCAGCTGTCATCAAAGATGACGTCAATTTGAATTTGCCAAACGGTAAGCTTATAACCTATATCTTGCGTACATTTTAGCAGTCCAATAACTTAAACGGGTTTGTTTCTAGATTGAAAAGATTGAAAAATAAATGAATACCATTCTTTGGTTATAACTAACAGATACATCACTACAAAGCTCATTAAACTCTGCTCGCTGGGTATCTTTGACATCAGCAAGCGCATTGGTACTGAGGGCCCCGGAACCCATTGGAATAGAAGATGGGGTTCAGCTTTTTCTTTGCAGGGCGCAAATTGGCAGTCTTTATAAACCCGGTAGCACCTGGATTAACAACGGAGTTATATTCTGCCGCATTACGGATGCTGGACTTGAGCACGGAAAAAACTCTTTTCAGGTTATTCCACAGTTCATTTTTATTTCATCAAGTTGTTCACATATTAGACGTTGGAAACATTTTATTTCATAATACTAAGATCTTGGAGGCTCCAAAAGGTGCAACCAGTTGGGTAAGAGTAGCAGGATCTCTTCCACCTGACGCCATAGTTGGAGGTACGATACACACTGGAAAGAACAATTATGTATGCCGCGGCTGGAATGGAGGTTCTCTTATTGCAGGACATTATGATGCTGACAGTCGAATTTGCTTTGCTGCTAGAGGTAAATATGTTTTTTGTTGTTATATTTTAATTCAAAATGTGTATTTTTTTGTTTTTCGTCGTTAACAATGATTTGTTTTAAATTGTGATCTAAACAGGTGGGAAAGAGCAGTTGATCACAGGCAACTTAGAAATCCTCGTCCTAAACGGATATGGTCTTGCAATATAAAATCGGTTATGCTTCGGTTACATATATGTACTACTGTCAGAGTGAAACCATTACTTTCTTAGTATATTTATAATTGTGACACCCTAGTATTGAAATATTACTATGGTCCATACCATCCCGAATCCAAAAAAAGATTAAGATGGCAGTAAAATTTTCTGTAAATAAGTATGGAATCAAATAAAAGTTACACTTGCCAAACAAGGAAATTTATCTATCCATTTAATACTTGTATGTGGGTACTTCCATTTTGTTAAACAATTAAACAATTAAAATTAAATAAACAATTGTTAGTTACTAATTGTGTAAAGATGGATAAAGTTTTTGAGATGACAAACCTGCAAAAGTAGATTTACATTCGCTTTAATCTAAACGTGTAGTTTTACACCTTCAATCCTTATAACATACCTTGCTATTAAATACATAGGGTTTTCCAATTATAACGGTCCACTTGTATCGTTGCGATATCTCAAAAGAAAGTTGTTGAATAAACGGGTTGTAGGTACGACAAGATAGCCCAGAATTTAAGCTATCAACGTGCTTAAGCACAATGTTCCACATTGTTTGCTGTGGGCGTAATGATCAAGGAAATAAGCAAGATGGATACCCAAAAAAGCTAGAAGAGAGCTCGGATTAAGCTCTAATATTTTGAAGAGCTGCCACTTCGACAAATAAAGGTATAATTGTATATTTTTTCGGTAAAACTTTCCCTAGCTTCAGGCGTTTTAGATGTGTAACAATGAGTTTGAATCGGATGATGAAAACCTTCACAGTCAAAGCATATCATGGTAGCCAGAAACGGGTATAGATGACAGAAAATTTGAGATAATGTGAAAGGTACAGGAGAAAGACAATTGATTGACGATTTGACGGATAGCACAAAACTTGAAGGGGTCTGCCTCCTCCATTTAGAGTATATAACATGGGAAGTTACGAGTATCCCTTAGCTGCTGTAGGTGGATTCCTAAAATGCTTGCCTATAAAAAATGCAAATGCGCAAATCTCAATTGAGGTAAATCTTGTCTTATACCACGACGAGGGTGATGATTTTCTTAGCCAAATTATTACTGGATAAGACACATACATACACTACCAACAGCCTACGACGAAAATAGTTTCATCATAGTGGCTACCCAAAGTGTCAGATCATCAAACAAAACCTACTAAAATACACGTAATTCTGACTTTTTGAGATGTCAGATCCAATTATTCTATGAAAAGACAATCAGGGGTCTAGTGTCCAGATGGAACAACTTTGTAATGAGTAAGGGTAGAATTGTGGAAAATATTATCTTAATCGACCTACAAACAAAAAAGTTATAAAAGGTTTGAGTCTGATTAACAACTTGAAAAATGATGTTCTGACTTTTTAAAACGTCAGCCCGAGTTATTTTATGAAAAAAAGTCAGGGGTCTAGCGCTCGGGTGGAAAAAGTGCGTCATAAGTAAGGGTAGAATTGTTGAAAATATCATCTTAATCTACACACAAACAAAAAAGTTATCGCAATAATACAAGTGGACCGTTATAATTGGAAAACCCTATGTATCTTTCTATGTAATAAATTCTATGAATTCTACAAGAAACAACGCCTTAGACGAACGCAAATACATTTATAAGCGAAATATGTATCATGCATGTAAGTTATTTATGAGCCCACAAATGTGTACATTCTTGCTTTGAACTTCAATTTAAATGGTAAGTTTGTGCATTTAATAATGGTAGTTCTCTATATTCTATATTTGAATTCATACTTTATATTCTATTTTTCGTAGACAGTTTTACAGACAATATAGCTGTTTTTGCTTAAAAATCTGACTAAAATTCCCGATCAAAAATTGTATTATTTTCGTCAACTCGTGAAAAACTACGTATTTTCAATACAAATATATAGATACAAGTATGTATTTTGAGTGTGTGCAAAAAAAGTGCTTAACTCACATAACCTACTTGCTGTTTACATAAGAGCACATGCGTCAGCAAAGTGTGTCACTTGAGATAGCCATGGCCTTATTTTGAACATTAAATGAGCGAACCAACTCACAAAAAATTAGTTTTGAATGACACAATATAACATTTTGGCTGTAGTATGCGCTTATTCAGTAGCAGATAAACGGTAACATAACAAAAACATTACTCGGTGAGAAGTGTAATCAGGGTTTTATGTCTGATGATTCACAAATGTCAGCAAACAATTCTTTCCTTCATCTTTATGTTACGCTCCAGGTAAATATAATACTATGATATGAAATTCAGTGAATGAGAGAGAACTTGGCTTGATGGAAAACTCCGATTTTTGTTAATCAAGTCAAATATGATGCTTATTTTGTGCTGGGGAACATCATAGGATATTGACTAAAACCGGAAGCAGCAATTAAACTGTGATAAATACACAATAAATATAAATTACTTTGGTATAACCTACAAGTTGGTAAGTTGAGTTTCCAAAGTTCTCCTAAAACCCTTATAATTTAGTCAATCTATATTTTTAACTACATTTATTTTGAAATTCAAACGAATTTTCTGAATAATATAAATTCATAATATTTTATTACAATGGTTGTCATGAACACCTTACAACACATAAATTTGTATGCATGCATGTATTTATGTTGCGAATACGAGAAATGATAGGAATACGCTCAGTTCGAAAAAGTATAATTCAAATAAGAGCTATATTCATTATCAGATGGTGAACTACGATCAGTTCCTGCATACACTGTGGAGTATCTTATCCGTTTTTTATGAGCGATGAAACAGAAACGTCAACAACATCTTTTTTCTTCCAAGTAAATACTGAATTAACAATTTCTTATTGAATAATCAATTGTATGTTCTCTGCAATCCTGTCGTGTTTAATAATATTATTACCTTCATACATAATAGCAGAATTTTTTGTTAGAGTTACTTTCTTTTTTTGACTGCAAAAATTCATAATTTTGTTTTTGATTGAATTAGAGCAGTTGACTGATGGTCAACTCATCGTCAGTCAGGCTACAACTGTTTTTACGGTGAGTGCGACTATTTGTAAATATGCAAGTTTATGCATTTAATTGTTTCACCGTACAAGTTTACAAGTTATTTGATCAGAAGATTATTCCTGCATTCTAAATAATACTATAAATACATATTTAAATTTTTACATAAAGAAATAGAAAAGGGTTATTCTAATAATACCATAAATTGCTCCCGACCATAAATAAACATTCATAATTGTTTTGCTAAAAACCAATGCCACAGAGAAGTGATGCAGATTTGCTAATTTAGTGGCGAATTAGCACACAATTCCAATTTGTAAAGAATTACTTTAATCAATGAATGAAGACATGACTTGTCCTTACATATAAATGCTTATTTGTTTATTGAGTATAAGAAAAATACCTAACCTCATATTATGCATTTGTTTACATAAGAGCGCATGCCTTATAAGCATATCATTCAGATATGCCAGCCTCTTATCTTGTGCACGGCATGAAAGAAATAACAAAATGAAAATGAGTGCTGACTGACCAAACACTTGCTGGCTTTAACATGTATCTGTTCAAATAGCAAAGTGAAAAATCTTACTCTGTAAATTTTGTTATCTGTTATTCATGACGGCGACTTCACAAATGTTGAGAAACACCTCGTCGTCTTCATTTTTCGTCCAGGTAAATATTGAATTTCATTTTGTTTGATTACAATGAATGAAATAAAGAAAGGTAAATGCCCTCAACTTAGCTTTATTTTGCAAAATTTATCAATAGGTATAACTTTAAGAATTATGTTTCGTTACAAAATAACAAAACAAAACGCAAAATAATGTTTGTTGGCTTGGGCAAAGAGTAAATGCTTTACCTTCCCGACAAGTTGCATACGCTTTTATTACACGAGCTTCATAATTTTAAAAGCTTCCAGCCCAAATTCTTAACGCTGCATTTTTGTAACGTTAGTTTACTTATAATTTCTTAGAGGGAGAGCTAACAGCGGAATGCTTTTGGAATGAAATATAGGTATAAGAATAAGTGGTCCTTGTGGATAGGAACCTAAAATGACTAAAATGACGAGAATGTCTGAATAGAAATAGGTATGCATGAAATATTTCACAATACTTAGAAACGTTTTAGAAACCTTCAAACTTGTGCCTTACTTTAAAAGATATATCTTTGGCATGATTAATTTTTTAGGAAAACAGTCGTCTTAAAAGTCAAATAAAGCCACTGAAATATTTTGGAATAAATGCGAAATATTTATTATTATTGTTATTTGCTAAGAATGCGTATAACTATAAATGGTAGTCTATTGAATCCAAACTCTAAGTGATTGAATATAGGCCGAATAATACTACCAAATCATGATAGCTTAACAGTTGAATATGGTTAATAGCATTGGACCCTGAACCCACGAGCTTATGAATACATCTAAATATGCAAAACCACATTCCACTTTACTCTCTTTGCATCCTAAAAAGGTAAAATTTATTGTCTTATTGAAATTTGATGAGATTCAACAGCTTTTCCCTATAAATGTCTCAAAAGTCAGCAATAAAACTGCCTGGTTTCCTCAAATGTGAGGAAAGAAGGAAATAATTTACAGATTAACTTTTCAATCAGGAAAATGTGTTCATAATTACAAATCATCAAACAAAATGACAAATGTAATATCTTTCAGGTATTTTAACGCGTACATTTAACAATTGCTTTGAAATCTGTCAGCTATTTAAGCCCAAAGATTTCTTCACTTAAAATTCATATTGCAAGCTGGCAACACGATAATTACAAGAATAAATATGTCAAAATGGGGCAATTTAAGATATCTGAATTCTTAACTCTCGCTTTGCTGCTCTCTTTAGGCCTGAAAGACCTATTGGCTCAAGAAAGAATTGCCATTGACCTTAATTCAGATATTCCGAATGACGGGAGGTGGACAGTGGTTTGCAACGGAGGATATGGTAACTTATCCACCCATATAAACTGTCGCGGAGGAATCAATATACCACCTGGAGACCTGAATGGGGAAAGGGGCTTCTGGACAAACTGTGGTGATAGATGTGAGTTACATTATCAAATTCAGCCAGGTGACTTTTCATTAAAAGCGAGAGTCTACCAGAAAGGGAGGCTGCCTGGTATTGACTACTATTCACGTAGGGATATAATAAATTTAGGGGAAGTAATTCAAGGAGAAGGATGGATTGAGTACACGAAAACTTTCGATACTGGCAGATTCAATGTGAGTTGTAAATGTTACACGCATACAAGTCGTAATATGTTTTGTAGGTATTTTACGAGTGCTCATTTTTGTAACTAAACGTATTTTTTAGCATGTAACCTTGTATCTCTATCGTTCGAACTGGGTTGACTTCTCAGCACTTGATAAAATTGTGATTAATGGTGACTTTGTTCCTCCCACAACGACGACGACAGATCCGCCTTGGAGCACTACCCTTGATCCAGAGTGTCCTACATCAGAGTCCTGCAGTACTAATGCGAAAAATGTGCTCAGAAGACACCAACCACTGTAGTACTGATAGTAGCATAAATACTCAGAAAATATTTAACGTAATGCTTATTTCATTAGAATATGAGTTTGATTAGCTTATCAAAATTGACATTTGTTAAAACATTCCGAACAAGATGTAGGATTTTAACGAAAACAGAATACTGTAGTGAATGAAATTTATTATACAAATCTGAAAAGAATTAAATTGTGATTTTGACATGCATTCATTATTTCATTGTTAATCCTTGTCTATTCAATTGATCAACTATTTTCATGCACTACCACATCCCTAAAAATGCGATAAAAGTGTCAAGCAGGCTCAATAAGTATTTTTTAAACATTTTTGAGTTTATTGTCCTTTGACCTGAATTCTTTTCAGATTCTAGTTTTTATGGAGTGCAAAGCTTTGATTTTTACATTTTTCTGAAAATTTATTGCTCATCCGATTTTAAATTTAAAAAACCAGTTTCCACAGGTGTAGTAAAACAAATTTTGGTAATTAACTTTTCCCGTATTTCATATTACTCATATTTATTGCTTGAATTCTTTTTAAATAAATATTACTAAATTGTAAATTCAGCATGGCATTTTCATAATAAATGTCTAGTCTAATAAATCCCGAGTCAAGAAACGTTTCGCCATCACACATACTGTTTCTTTCGTAAGCATTATGTACAGTTAATTCATTCGTTTATAGATTACGTATTACGTCCATATGTCTTAATGCCATATTTTTACTTTAGCTTATTATTATCTTCCATTTGAGGTAGAGTTAGCATTATAACAAAATATACTTTCGATTATACATTCATTATATTTCCTATTATAAAAGAATGTCACTGCTTTATCTTACAATAGTTTTACCATGAGATTCTGGTTGTTCAATTCAAATACAAAGAGGATGAGCACCAACCACGGCAACATTGTATCCACTTTAAACTCTTATTTTGCAGGATATTGTGAACTCTAGTTTACTACTCTACTCTCTACTATATTTTTAAGTGTTCCGCTATTTTATAATAGCAAATATTGAGACATGTGTTATAAATGTCAAATAAATTAAGGTTATTTACATTCATTTTCAAATTTTCAAATGCCCAGTAAGTATCTTAATAAAATTATTTGGTAAACGAACAAGTACTCAAGTTAAGTTTATATCAAAACTAAAGAAATCACTACTTTAATTACAGATTTAGTTGCTGAACCCCTCGGTTTTCTATAAATTATCCTCAATGTTTTTACCATCAAAAATAAATCCATGCTTGTTCTTAAGATATTAATCAACAATCAACCATTAAAATGATTTCATTATATTACAGACAAGTTAATGTATTCTAACGGGAATATTTAATGTGTAATTTTTGTGAGTAGTTTACATCAATTAGCTATTTTATAATAACGAATCTGTAGCATATTTTTTTGTCTTGAATTTAATTTCTTGTTAATGCAGAATTATACTTATTTATTTACACAAAGACTAGCTGCCATGTACAAATAAAAACTTTTATACACAGAAAGATGTCTAAAATACAATCAGTACTAAATTTTCCTGTATCAAAAATGGAACTACCTGACCATAAACATGTTATCCAAGGTAAGGTACAATAAAATAATGCATTCTAAAAATACTTTAAATATTAATTAGTTTTAAATAAAAAAGCTGTAACACTCTGAGTGCATGTTTTTAGTGAGACAAATAGCTTTTAAAAATCAACTTATTTATAGTTCCATAGCACTTTGATAATGTATGGTCTCCAGGGGGACCAACCATAGATTTGTACGGTGAGGACTCATCATATGCAATAAGTAGAGGTTTTATTACGGAAGCTTCTATGGTAGTAGTTGAAATGTCAAACTGAGAAAATAAAAATATCCCATTTTGTAAATATAATCGCAAGTCAATTTACTGACATTAAATAATCTCATTAAAATAATTACCGCTTTGTAAGCCAAATAGATTTGGCGGAAACTTTCCCCGTTTCTAAACTGTTCTGATGCTCCATGAATCACTTGGATTCCTTTATCATCTTTTACTGCTCCATCACAAAATAAACCGAAGTCACAGTGACTATTTTGAAAATTAAATTGGCAAGGTAACTCCAGCAGAAGTCCTAAAATATTTATTTGTCAATGTTTAGATAAATGTATATGCATGTAACACTTTATAAACTTTTAGTATTAATGATAATTTACCTTCGTCATAGCGTAACATAATGTTGAGCAGCCTCTGGTCATTAAGTTTATAAAGTTTTGAGTAGTCCTCATACATACGTAGCAGCTTTGCTTGCCAGCCATATTCCCGCATTCTTTCCAAATTCAGTAAGAGAAGCCCTGAATTTAATCCTTGCGAAAGAGGATGTGGGATATCTAAATAGTTAAAAATAAAATAAATACAAATTTCATAAAGTTTTTGAGCCTAACTCAATGTTTCCAATTAATTTCAAAAATAATGCAAAATAACTTATTTAATGGAGTTACTTAACCTGAAAACCATTTTGTGTACACCTCTCGCGCCAACGGATTAATGGGTTCGTTATTGGAAACGGCTCCAATTAGCTGTTGATTTGACATTCTCTCAAAATATGCCCATATATCAACTACGCTGCCAGTCACAATGATGTCCGTATCCATGAATAGGACTGATTTTACTTCGCTTAGAAGTCTCTGCAAATGAAAAGTTTTTAAAGGAAATATTTATTTTAAAAATATTTAAGTGTGCGAAAATTGTGAAATTTTAGAAAAAAACTGCATACGGGTAAAAATAATTTGACGAAGGAACAGCGATACTCCCGATGAAAAATCATGTGTGGAATGTGCTGCTTTGGAACGGCCCAAAAAGCTGAAACAATGTGAAGACCAATGTCCAGTTGGTAAAATGGATACCCAAATTCCTTTTATAGCATATATACCAAATTACAATAGGTCGTTAGTGTAAATTAATAAGAAAGTTTTTGTTTAAATGTAAATGTAACTGACTACAATTTTAGCCGCAAAATACAGCGCGTCGTCCCGATGTTCCAGAATTATGTAAAAATCCAGTATAGAAACTTTATAACGCAATGCTGAAATTATGGCGGACTTCATCATCACCGCGGCTTTTTCCCTTTGTGCAATGCTGTTGTTTTTTGAGCAAACTACTGTCGCAATACTTATCGTTAAATTTGTAAAAGTGCTAGAACTTCCCTTATTATTTGTACTTGACAAGGAATATCCCGTTAAAAATTTACGCCTTCGAAAAATAAAATTTAAATGTTTTTTAGCCTTTAACAAAGAATAGTAGAGTAAAATAATAGTAAATTTGATTTATCTTACCTTAAATTTGTTTCCTCGTGTGGATCATTTAGCACACTGAAAAGCTGAATAGTTACTAAAATTACTAGGGCAACGCAGAAAACATATTTGAGACTTTTTCGCATTTTTGTGTAAAATTGTGCAATTATTTTAATTATGAGATCAAAGCCCTTGTAAAAGTGCCCATAAAAGTCATTGTCTGTATCACACTGTTTCTCAAAAATGTACAAATTATTTATCCGTAACTGCATAGTGAAAAAATAAACAAGTAGAAGAAACAACACAGCAAAACTCTCGCTGCTGCCTTATCTGCAATGAATCTTCTACCAAAAAATTATGAACCTGAGATCAACCATACTAAAAAAATGGCACTGTGAAATTAGTTTGTAATATTTTTTAAAATGAAAATGATATAATAACTGTAACTTTTTTCCTTAACATATACGATGTTATTTTAACTTTTTTAAATGAACTGGTATACTAATGTTCATAAGCTAATTATAATATTATACGATGAGACATTAAAGCCATAAAACTAGATTAATATAAATCTCGCCACGATTTATTTTTTTGGCTCGCTGAAGATTGTTCCAAATGCTGATAGTATTGAAAGTTACGTGGTCGGGCAGAATTGATCGTATGATTGTCCAATTTACCAAATAGCCAAATAAATATGTAATTTTGCAAAGTAAGTTAAAGTGTTGGATACGTGTATACTGTAAATTTAAACTAATTTAAATTTTTAAATTCTTGATCAATGCATAAACGAAAATTAAAAGGTCATTTAAATAAAATAAACTTTTCTCTCTGCTGATAAAGCAGAACTATTCGAAGATGTGGTTAAATAAAGACAGGAGTAGAGTTTTAATTACAAATAGGCCCAACAAACCAACCGACCAACGAACCGACATTCTTTTTAAATTTAAATAAATTGTCCATCAAATGCCCTCAAACGCATTCAAAACATTTTTGCATAAAACAAAAGTATTCATACTGCCAACTAAAATCCTTAGGTCAAAATGCACATTATATCTTTGGACACACAATTTGGATATTCTTGTTTTGGCATTTACGTTGCAAAGCCAGCACAAAACATTTTACATTTTTTTACAACTTTTTGCATTGTGGCTGGGCTTCACCTGATTTCAAGGATTCAATCATTACAAGCCATTCATTACACGTTATCACACCTGACTCCAGATAAATATTCATAATGTTTGCTTTTCTCTGAAGTCAGGATGGAATTGTTTGTTTATCGTCTGATGTTCATATCATTCAATCAATAGGAAAACTCGAACGCCATGTATAGATATATGTGTAAAATGAAAAAAATTGGTTTGCGATAAGTATTCCGTAACAACTTTTTGGCAAATACTATGACGTCCACAATGTCGACAAATGTAGGTAATATTATTGGCATGTTTTATGAACTCGTCATTTATGCTAAGATAAAAGCCATTTCTGTGCCATGTTTTTTACGCAAGTTCATTTCTTGTCATGATAGAAATTAAAGATAATCTTTAAAGGTCAAAATATTTCTTTAAAAAAGTATGAATAGCTTGTTTATTAATTTCCAGCACTTACAAAAACCAATGATATTTCCAACTTATTCAAACTAACATTCGTAAAGTCCACCCCATCTAAGCTCTTTTGCCATAAACATCTCATATAACTTGTAAAGTTTGTATTTTTTCTGCTAAGAAATACCACCCATCCAAACCTACGACTAAAGTCTTTATACCAGCTGGAATACATGTCGCAATCTCTTTTAAATAGATTACCATTTTTTGTCATGGTAACGTTCCCACTAATATTGACAATTTTTGCTTGGGTTTTGAATGTAGACTCGGCTTGCTCCCGTAAGACGCCAGTAAAAAATATATCTTCAATCCAGAAAAAATCCGTCTTTTTTCTCACCGCCCAAATCTTCCTCATCCATGGCACCGTCACAGCATATCCGGGACCCACACAATACCAGGGATAGGTGTCACGAGGCCATTCTTCATGTGTCACGTAAAATTTGTCATTTGCACAATTAGTGCATCGAACGGGACTTGCCTTCCATTTCCCACAGTAGATGTCAAATTCTTGAGTGGTTGAGTTTCTGCTGTCGTCATAGTCCTTCCGGTTTGTGAATGAAATCAAGTCAACAAAAGTGTCGTCGTCTGCCTTAATCACAAGATGAGCTTTTGGGCAATTTTCTAGAACAAATTTGTAGCCCATCAGAGTTTTGTAAGTGAGATTTCTGTAGGTGTCTGCGAATGAGCCTATGACTAGGTCCTGATGCAGTTCTTGTTCCAATTGAAGTGAGTCATTTTCTTCTTTTATCATTTTTGATGTGCCGGTTTCCTGTTTCAAGCAAAGGGGACTTTGACCCAAGAGGAAAGCTAGCTTGACTTTCCAATTCTTGTAATTTCTTACGGAACCCCAAGTGCTTCGAATTAGCCTCCGTTCGTTCACATTTTCTCTGGAGCTTTCAACAAGGACGACTAACAGTTTTGTTTTATTGTTCGGAAGAGAACATTCGGATTTTGGGAAACTGTTCACAATTTCTAAATACTCGTCTACAAGAGTTTTGGTTGAATTCAGTAAAGAAGAACTTTCAAAATATAATCTGTTTCTTAAATCGATTTCGACTTTACAACTATTTTCGTCAAGTTTCCTATGATTGGGTGTACTATGGGTAAATGTAAATGTCCAATCATGCAACAAAAGTTTAGCTAATGTAAATATAATTAGGAGTAAACATCCCGCTAAAATTGAAGTGGATAAGGGTTTACGCGTTAACATTTTGTATCCTGTTTTTAAATTAAATTATGCATAAATACTTAAGATTTTGTTCAGTTATTCTGTTAGCATTAAGCAAATGTGATGCAAACAGTAGCGTATACACAAATTAAAACTACGTTCCGTTTAATATACAATCTCAGTAATAAAAAGTACACAAATTATTAAAAAAACCATGATGGGTATCTGTCTTATAGGCTTTTATGATATAATTTTTTATTGCTTTGTAAGTCCCCCTACATAATTACGATTATCAGGATATTTTTAATAAACACATGGTATGTTCGAACGAATTTTTATGACGCTTGATATACCTACCTACCACAAATATAATCCAGAAAAATGGAAATAATAAATTAAACCCCAAAAATCTACCTAATCAGAGGTTGTAAAACATTTCATGTTATCTGACTTTTTTTTTACAAAATTCCATCATTGGTTTCTGTACATAAAAATGTTACAAATAACCAGATGCTTTTAGCTTTCCTCTTTTTTCCCTTGAATTAAGTCACGCTCATTTTAAATTCATGATATCTGTAACATGATGATTAATCTTTTGACAATCAATAGGTGTTTCATAATTGACAGTTATTCGATCAATCATCACTTTTATTTAGAAATGAAAATTTACATTATCGTTAATAAGGTCATTTGAAGTCATGCTGTGTCTATCAATAACTACCTAACTATTTCTAAGCGCTTCAGTCTGCGTAGCTTTGAGAAACTTCAAGTTTTACGTAAACAAGACAACAGATAAGGACAATAATGAGTTAATTGCTGTTCCTATCAATATTCATACGCACACCTGGATTTATTTTCTAACTCGTACTAACACGTCAATAATTGTACTTAAACTGACTCATTGCAACACACGTAATATGTTATACTTTCCACTTAAATGGTACTAAACACAAGTGTATTATTTTTTGGATATTATTCTCCCGTACGTTTTAAAACTGACGTTTCTCAATTATCACTGATAAAACCATTGTCTGGGCAAAGTCAATTAATAATAGCAGATCTGAATTACTTTACATTCAGGCCGAGTCTCGGAATTTTAATCAGAAAATACATAGGCAAATATTTCTGTAATAAACCGAGTAGCCGATCAGTATGACCAGTTTTTTTTAAGACAAAGTAATCCTATCTCTCCAAAATGAACGCGGATAATATTCCAAAGCGAATGATGGCTCATTGCTCAATCAAAAGTTTATTGAGACATGATTTAATACACGTTACATTTCAGTGTCCCCATAAGACAGAAGATTCTCGTAAGATTTACATTCTGCTAATTGTAAGTCTACAACATTAGCTTCCATGAGTTGTGCATAAATGTAAGTGTCTGTATATTTGTATATCATATAAGGTCATAATACCGACAAAAACATTTTTTTGTAACATTGTGAGCATCCCATATACATATTGTGTAGTTACAACATGATAACCAAATGTTTTATAGAGATAAAAAATAATCCTTCTCATTTAAGTTTGTCAGCTTTATTGATGTACACCTCAGTTATCACAGGATAAACTTATTGCAAATAAGCCAACTAAATCACAGCATGAAACCGATACACATAATTTATCCTTCAGATAATAATTCAATACCAAAAACAATTCAGTTGACGTTGCCAAACAAACTTTATAGTTTTTTTTCTTCCTAATTTTTTTAGGATGGATCGCCGTTTAAAATATTTTCTTTCGGTTTTTCTGCTACTCACTACCTTTCACTTTTTTGTAACCAGCAGGACGGAAACTGACAAAAGCATTGATGATTACCAAAGGTAAAAGTTTAAATAAAATCAATAAGTATTCATAGTTTTCCTATTTATGCTTACATTTTTTTATCTTTCTGGTGACTAGGTACATTTCCATATTTGGAGAAGCAGAATCAGAAACTCCAGCAAATCTCACTATTTCCGTGGCTGCTGTAGTATGTTCCGAAAACAATACAGATGGCCCCCGAGAAGAAACATGGGTTATGATGAAGTCAGTTGTTATTTCTTCCATAATCTATAACGTTACAAGAGTCAGATTCTACCTCTTTTTGGAGCACATGGACGACCAAATATTTTTTGGATCGCAAATGAAGGTTGGCTTACTATCCTGCATTCATTTGTTATCTCAAATAAACTTAACATTTTATAAATAATTTTCCCTTACATTTGCTGAATAGGAGATATTGGAGACATATAAAAATCTAAAGGTTGAGATGACATTCATGGAAGCCTTTTCTACTGTTCCAGAAAAGTATCAGCCCCACATGATTCATCATCCGCAATTTCGGTGCACTTATGTGCGAATATTTTTACCGGTAAAGTGGTGAACATTTCTATAGGAAGTTAATCTTCTAAAATTGAATTTCGGCGTGAAACCATTTAAAATGAAATACCAATTCAGTACCGGCTTTGTACCTATTTAAACAGTTTACAAGTTCCGAAATATTTATTTACTGCCAACAAAATTCAAATTTATTTATATTTATTTATGTAAACTATATTACACCTTTTCTAAATATTTCTTATGCTATGCTACAGAATTTATCTCAAATCATGTATTGATTACAGAATGTCCTCAGCAGTGTAGACTCCATTTTGTATCTGGACACCGACATAATCGTAACAGGAAATGTAGCTGATCTTTGGGCTTATTTCGGTAAAATGCAAGATGAGCAGCTAATCGGTGTCGCGAGAAATAACGAACCAAATAACCCCCATTGGCCGAAAACTTACCAACAGTGGTTTGCAGGTGTGTACAGTTGAAATCGTTACAAATTTTATTATTAATTCATTTGCAGTCAATAAATAACCCATATTTAAAAAATGATTTAACAGATATTCCGCATCCTCTTCCGATGGGACTGAATGCCGGACTTTTGGTAATGAACTTAACAAGGATGCGGGCATATAACTGGGAACAGAAAATTCTTCGGTTGTATGACGACTACTCTCAAATGTATAAGTTGAATGACCAGCGACTTTTAAACACTTTGTTACGCTTTGACGAAGGTATTTCTTTTAAATAAATAGCTTTCGTTAAAGTAATGAACTGTGATAAGAATTATATATTGTTTCTTGAAACTACTTTCTCAGGAATTCTACAAATACTCCCATGTCAATACAACTTTAGATTTACTCATTGTGAGCGGGGACTGTACTGTGATGATGCTTTATATGACCCAAAAGGAATTCAGATTATTCACGGAGCTGCCAACCACTTTTACGAGGGTCAAAGTTTCCGACAAATTTATTTAGCATTTCAAAAGGTACTCCATAGTTTAAATCTTAAATTTAATTAAATTAAAATTAGTTAACGGAACCGAAACCGCAGTCCTAATTATGATTTTGTCTTTTCATTACAGTTTAAGAGCAACGGAAGCATTTTTGATGACTTGATGAAACCTCTTCGTGTAGAATACGAAGAATCATCGCCCTTTAAAACAAAAGCGGATAAGAATGATTCATTGTGTTTTGGAATCATTAATGAGCTTTTGTTTAAAAATCATTTCTAGGTTTAAATATCAAGTGTAATTTGTTAAGTTTCTTGATTTTCGGAGACTTACTACAAATTGTTGAAACTAGTCAAAATATTATTTTTACTGTGATGCTTTAATTTTTAATTTTTACAGTAATCTTAGAAATTTTTTTTAGATAATTAAGAATGGATTTTTATTATTATTTATGTAAACTGTTTTATGTACATTATTATAGTCATTATTTCTAAGCATTTAAAAACTGTTTTAATAATTCATATTTTAAAAACAAGTATTGAGCTCAATTTTGTCCCTAATTCTTCCTGTATTTTACACTAGATTACAAAACAAATAAATTTAAAGTTAAAAGCTGTTTTCATCTATTTTCTATAAAAAATTATTACGTATTTTTTTAAAGTATTTTTTTAAAGTATGATTTTTTCACGTTCTAGACAATCAATTCTCAAGACTTGTGTAAAAACTACAGCGCCAAACTATAATTTCCTAATCGATTGTTTTTGAGGTCAGTGTCAATATCATTGCAATGCGTTTACTGATTTTTGTGTATCAAATCGGTATTAGTTCTGGCTACAATAAATTGCACTAAAGTCTTCAGTGCATGGGTTAACAAGCATGTTTACACCAAGATATGTAAATAAACATAATGATATACCTACAAAGACGGATATCCATAGCATTCATTGATTCTTTTTGTATGCATACAACTCAAAGGAGCTGATGAAACTGTGTCACTTCCCTTGTCAGATAAACCAATGTGCGTGTAATGAGAAAAGTGATGAGAATGTCTTATTCATTCTGACGAATGACAATTTTCGTATTATTAACTACACAACATATTTATATATATGTAGAAAGTACATATGTAACATTACAAAAAGCATTATCATTTATTCATGAGCTCCCACCAGTTTTGGTTTTTGTCGACCAAGTCAATATTGAATTAAGGATAAGTTAGGTTGAAAACACGAAAGCATAAACTGTTGTCTCGCTTTTATGAATTAGTCCTCTGTACAGTTACACAAAAATGATTGATTTTTTTTGCCTTTCTGCAACTGATAAACTACAGTCAACTACATGAACAGTGTCCATATGAAGCGCATCTCATAAAAAGCTATGGTTAGTCGCCATCCACTTAATAAGTGGCTTTTTCATTCAAAATCAAATCCAATTCTATTCATTTCGATGTTCCCTTCCATGATTTAAAGCTAATTTTTGCTTGCATGCAATTACAGTTTGGCATTTGCCCCTCGTACATTCCAAAAAGCACACAAAATTACGTGATGTTGGTACGACCCCTTACTTTCTTAAGCTGAGTGAGTGTATGCGAAATAAATAATAGGTAGTAGGAGTAATCGCAGTTAAAAATTGTTTTTACAATATTTGTAAGTATACATTAATTATTTGCCTTTTTTATAGTGGACTGTGATGAATATATACAATAATTATTTTTATTTTTTAACTCGTAATATTTAACATAATTTCTTTCTGTGAGATCTTGATATCATACTGATTAGTTGTTAGTAATTTTAGTCAGTACTCATTTCTTCAAATAACAAAAAATTGTTTAATTTTACACGATCAATTATCATAGCCACACAATAAGTCATGATCTTGTTTAACAAAATCACGAAAAGTAACGGAATCGTAATTTTCCCTTTTTTATGCATGACTTACTAAGTTTTTTACGTAGAAGTTACGTGCACATTCATCATGATAAAACGCTTTCCCAACCGTAATTATTTTTCTTTCAAAGAAATGTGTATTCTTTACAAACAATGTCGAGTGTTGGTGTGGGAGCAATATGCAAAGTTGTCTTTATTAATTTGTTTCATTATTTCTTTATTCGGAAATTTTCTTGCACTAATACACGTACTCATTTCAAAGCTCAGGACAGAGAAGACATGAAAAATAGTATTTTTGCTTTTGCAAAAATATGTCAACTGACTGCACTACCAATTTGAGAGTAACAAGCAGATACTTATCATCATCGCTGGATGCTGTGAATGGCGAATATACTTTCCCGGCCTGGCCAGCAATTTCATTTAGAAAATGAATCATTCAATACAAGTTCTAATTGCAAAAGAAAACATTTGCGTATATCAATGTAAATATGAAACTTCAACTACCGTAATCTTTCCTTGAAAATATGCGTCAATAAACATTAAGGGGGCGTATTGAGAATTCGAGGGAAACCTGTGAGTTCAAACTACCGGTATCGTCAGGCTATGTTATTACATGGGAGATGGAACATTGTCAGTGTGTATCATCTAAGAAAAAGATAAAAATATTGGATTAAGGTGCTTTAAACAATCATTTTTGTAGCATTGTGTCATTCAGATAAGGTCAGTGATCATATTTTTGTATTTTGTGAGTTGATTGTGTGTTGCAGTAAAAAGTAGTGGCATAAATTATAGCGCTGCAATGCATTTTAAATGGCAATGTTGGGTTCGCAAATTCGCATCTCCTCAGCCAATTTTCAATTATTCGTAATGATATTGATAGTTTTAGATAGAGGATAGTTCAATTGATTAGTGAATGCTAGCTGCTCGTTTATTTTATTACTCACTAAGTTATAATTAATCTCAATCAAATCATGACATGATCATTGACATGATCATGATTTTACACATTGCGTAAAAAGAGCTAACTTGGGCGTGTTGTATGGGTGTCTGTATGTCCGTCGTTTTGTGAATTGTCTGGTTTAAAAAAAATGTTGTATCAGCTTGTTGCAACATAGGGGTAAATATGTTGTATTCCTGAAATATCGTTTCTCTTAAACATAATTATTAGTTTATATAATTATATTATAATTCAAATTTTCAAAACTACTCTTAATTTATTCCTTGTTTATAGCATAATGAAATATCAGCCAACAGTTACTCTTTTACATGTCAAAATTATTATTCTACTGACTTGTTTAAATATTATATTTGGACTTGTATTTGTATTTGTATATAATATATATATATATTAATATATTTGGACCCTATGTCTGAATTTTTCGAAAAGTTTCATGTTTCATTATTCATTTATGTTTTTTAAAGTAATGACTTATTGCGCTTCAAAAACTTACTTATCAATTTATTCCATAATATTATAGTGGTTCTTTTCAGTTGAATTCTTGTTACAAAATGGTTGCTCTATGTATAAAATTTATGAGCTTGACAGTAATGATATATTTCAAAGTTTCCAACGTCCGAATCAGTACCAACTACTATCAGGACGGTGTAACTTGAAAATATTGAATGTAGCAATATAATAATATTGCAAACTATAATTTACATCAATTTCAGAGTAACACAGCTCATCAATACACTTTCATGTTTTGTTTTGTAATTCATGTGAATAAAAACATATTTTGACATTTCAGTTGCGTTTTGTGTTCCACAACTTTTTGTTGCAAGGTTTAGTGCGATTAGTTGGTATTTTTTCATCGCATACCCTCCTGCATTATTGCGTCGGCCAATTAGCGCCCGCGTGAAAAATCTTCTTTTTTCATGCATACTCTCCTGCACATTTTTTTCAAAATAAGTATGCATGGTCGATACAAACTCTTAAATTATTCGTTAAAAATATTGAAGTATGAATATCTTCTGATCTTCTCAACCAACAATGTGATGATTTTTCTTAAATAACTTCAATGCAAATGAAATGATGAGTATAATTTTGAGTAAATCAATTTAAATAATTTTTCTATTAAACCCTGCGTATGTAATTTAAAAGGAAGTCCTTATAGTATGTAAGGGCAGTCCAAACACCTGAAATGTCAAAATACTCACTACTCACACGAGAAAAATGAGATAGGCGTAAATTTATTAATTTCGAATAATACTAAATACGCTTTAAATGCACCTTATTTGATATGCTTTGATGCTGATACATAAAGCCCTATTACTGTAAATGCATGAAATTAATGCTTAAAGTGAGACCGCATTTTTTAAGAGCGAAAACTACAGAGCACATGTGCATTGTAATGTATTCGTTGTTAGACCGAAGAAAAAAATAATCGTAAATTACGCTTAAAAACCATAGTAATTACAACGGGAATTTTTTAGAGCTTAAAATAGGACATGTTTTCAGGAAACCAGGTAATTTGTTAACATTTAAAACTTTACGGACTACAATTATTCCAAAAAATTTTTTTTGTTAGTTCAAAAATTTATTAATGTCAGCACAAGGTCATCAATAAGTAAACAAAGTCCAACACTAAAATTAACTTAACCATTTATAAAAAAAGTAGCCGATTTTTTTTAATGTATCTGATCATTAAGCTTTTTTTTGTAAAAAAGTAACTTGTACAATACTGTCGTATACACTTTCTAAAACGAAGTAATTCAAAAGATAATTACCATCCTTCATTATATTTATATCAACTTACAAAAGGGATATGCTGTTACAAAAAAATTATTATTAAATGCTAAACATACATATTAGTAAGTTGTTAAATAAGTGGGCTTTTGATATTCACATTAGCGGTGTACAAACACAAATAAATTTGGGAAATAGAGTTTTTAAGGGATTTACGGAGGAATAGGTCATGAGATAAAAGTCAAAGAGATACTGATTATTTAGCAGCCCCGCAGGAAAAAAGGGTTATGAATAGGGTCTTGGTAACCAACCTTAGCATTTTAGAAAACATTTTTATTATTGAGTATCACTGGTCTACGCCTTAGCATATTGCAAACTATACAGCTAGCACCACAGAATGCTGAGACTACACTAGTGATACCAAATGCGATGGCGGCAACTCCGATACAGAATATTGCTCCAAATCCAAAAACTATTGTAAAAATGAGAAAAAGAAGCGCCAAACCCAGTGCTGTTTTAGAAGAATTTCCCGTCATATTATCAACGCTTATTTCAATATTTTGTCCTTCTTTTATAAAGGGACAGGACTCCCATGACTCATCTTCATCATCAGTGTATTCCTCAAACTCGAGTTTTAGGATTTCTCCTAGTCGTTTCTGAGTGGCCACTCCACTCTTTATATTAACTTCGTCTTTTAGACTTTCCTGTGTTTCTATTTTGTACCGGTACATCTTCGGAAATACTTGCCAAATGTATACAATTTTTGAACAATGACATTGGATATTGAGCACATGTCGTCTCTAAATTAACATAAATTAAAATCTTCCTTTAAATTTTATAAATGCCTGTGAAATTTTAACTTTTTAAATTCGCGTTACATGAGTGAAATCCATTCTCGCCGTTGAAAATCTGCGCTGGTGGGATATATTAGGTATCCCTTCACCCTCGGAATAAAACGTGGAGCTTGAAGGTTCTTGATTGAGATCTTGCATCCGCTGGTGCGAATGGGGTAGCGCATTTTGATAACCCATTTCCAAAATTGCAACCACACCACTTTGCCTAACCCTTTTAAAGGCTTCAATCAAAACTTCATATGCGCCAACTCGCGTCACGATAATTTCATAAAACTTCATGTTTCGTGTCTGCTTGCTAGATTCCTGTTCGAGAATAAAGTTATTTATTACGTTACTAATACAATTGTTAAGCGTATGGAAATTTTGATCTTACTAATAAGCTGATGTCCTCTTTGCTCAAAATTCCTTTGGCCATTAGATAAGCCAAAACGTATTCGTTAATCCATGAGTCCTCTAACAATTCTGGCAATGTATTTTCAATATTGCGTCTTTGCCAATTTTCCATGATTATTAGTAAAACATTCCTGTGTATGATCTGCAACAGCATATTTCTTCGTTTAAACTCGGGTTAGTGACAATTAATTTTATGGAATATGGAATTTTTCAACCATTGACTTAAATAATATAATGCCTTTAATTTCACAAACCTGTAATGTATTGTTGTAACCAAAATGCTGCGTATTCTACAAAGATCTAACTTACTATCCTGATTATTTTTTTTAACTTTATATTTTTTATTATAAATTATTAAATTAATGCAGCGGTATTTTTCAACTTCGTTATTATCACTGCATATTCAGTATTAACATTCTTATAATGTTAGCTTTTGTGAATACGTATTTGCCAATATAGAGTTTATGCAGAAGATTTGATATTAGGTTGTCATATTTTTTATAAAGATTGTGTTGTGGTATGTACACTTTGCAATCAAAAGACAATATTTATTCACACGCAATTTAGCATTTTGCCTGATTGCCTGAGTTTGGGCTGCTTATGCAAATCAAAGTCGGTTTATATGGCACAGTTCCAGTGTTCCTGGCCGCTTATGTGCTACTATCAGTTGACAATAATTCCACATAAAGTATTGAGTTGATGCAGAACAAATAATTTGCTAAAAGAAGAGGGAAGCAAAAATTTTGGTCATGTTGGCAAACCAAAACAATAAGCAAAAAATTGAATAAATCATGTCACACCCTAGAAATCTCCGCCTAGGAATATGTAGATATTGGAGCTCGTATTCGAGCTTACAATTCACAAAAACCCGATAAACAAAAGCGTAGTTATGCATTTCTACATTAAAATATAAATCCTATTTTTCTATCCCTGTAACAGGACAAAACTCAACGGTAATAGTTTTTGTTTTTTTCGCTGCATAACAGATAAAGTACAAAGCATATTTGAAATGAGTGTCTTCCTTGTAATTTTATCAAATATATTTGAACATTCTTTATAATATTTTTCAATTGCTTTTTGTGATTGAAAAAATTATTTCTCTATTTTTTCATCAACACATCGCGTACTACTACAGGTTCAAAAACCTAAATGAAATCTCCAAATGTATGAAAAACAACACTTGTATGAATATATGTAAATATTTTAAGATGTATAAAGACGAATACCATCTCATGATTACATTCATTTATCCATCTTTTGTGAATAAACAAACCCAACGAACACACGAAACTCTATTAACAATCACTTGCAATGTCAGATAAGCTAATCTTGAGAGTGTACTACAGCATGGAAAAATGATGTTTCATGCTTCCAGTAAAAAACTGATTCGCTTTTGGAACCCATATAGCATGTTCATATACACATATTGTATAT
>JAQIWO010000033.1:0-29170 GCA_034695405.1 Entomobrya muscorum
TTCGTAACCTAATAATCAGTGAACTGGTTTTAATCGTAATGATTGTCAATATTTGTCTATATTTGGTACCCCAACAACAAGTTTTTACTAGAAACAAGTTGCTTACAACATAAAACTGCGTAACATCGGCCCTTTTTGTATGCATAAAGTATTTGAGGAAGTAGCGTATGTAGCCGGTATCGCTTTTTCATTGAAAATACTATTTCCGAGTAAGTACAACAGTTTATTGAAGAAGTCAATTTACTTAGCGGGGCGAAATTTTGTGAATTAATAAAGGGTTGAAGTTAGCATTTTTGCATGACTTAATTGCACAGTTATGCATTAAAAATAGTAAAGTAGTCATCGTTGATCAGACAGGTTTCTGGCAAATTTCAGTTTATAATATTGGTTTTGATAGTAGTACGTGGAATAAAGCTCAATGAATATAGGATGCAGGATTAGTTTTATGGTATAAGTGTTCATAAAGTTTAAATAATGTCGAAATTCATTATAAATGTGATTGCGAGTGAGTCATAAATGTGATGTGACTATCGCTATGTTTTGTTCGGGTGCCTGTCCGTCCAATTTTGTTGGAGACTATCCTACATTTATACCTCACTGTATATACTATACATACCTACTATTTATCTGTTTACATGTACCTACAAATATTTATCGACGTATTTAGTTCAAGTTTGACATGATTAGTTACTATTTTTTAAGTATTACTAAATACACATGAGTAAAGGAAAAAACAATGTCGGGTTTTTTTCTTCGACCAAACACTTACGTTTCCCAGCAGTCTATTTGCAATTGTGTATGTATTGCTTCCTTTAATTCCTACGCTCTGCCCTTGAAGTTCACCCAGCACAATCGTTAGTTGATCGGAGGGAAAATTTGCTCTATTTTTGTCAACAGCCAACCAGTCTCACAGTGTATCCATCTACAATAGAACGTAATGTTTAAAGAAGGAAAAATTTTCTTATTCGCAATAAATATTACTTACCTTTTTGCACACGTCTGCAGCCAGCAAAAAGACGCTACAAGAGCTCAAAAGGATAAAAATCAAAACAACTTTCTGAGTGGCTGAATGCATCACTAGTATATGGTCCAAGTCTTCGGATAAATACACCAAGGTGATTCCTAGTAGTCCTGAAACCATTGTTCCAAATGCTTCTTTGACCAGTTGACAAAGTTCCCGGATATTTTGATATACCTGATCAACTTTTCTCCATTTGGCTTCCCCATCATTTGTGGTTGATGACAGATCATTCGTAGTGCTTCTCTTAGAATTTGCACAAATTATGCCAATGTAGGGAGAAATATCACATCTGCCTGATGGTCTACTTTGCTGCCTTTTTAGATCGTACTTCCATACAAGAGCCTCATACTATAAATCATAAAAATCATTGTCAACGCGTTAAGCATCACAAAAATTATTTTTTGTAACACGTTTTCCTTTGCTGCAAAATAGACACCGGGCTCATTTCTTTTGTACACTTTGTGGAAAAGGCTAACACAAAGGAAGTATGCCAACTGAAAATACACAACAAGAAAGTTGGATAAGTTGTGCTGGTGTTCTGGCTGAAGAGTGAATATGTTTTTAATTTTATGTTTCATTTTGCTTGTTCTGGGGTTAAACGGAAAATGCTAAAACAGTGGAAAAGTACATTCACCTAACCCGGTTTCACACAATTAACACTCAACTTTCAACTGAAATTTGCCACTACTTGTCGTTTTTACGGGTTGCTCAATGCTTTCAAGCTGTTTGATGGTTGATGGGCTTGGGGAAAGTATGTTTTTTGGAAAGCTATTTTAAATGAGTTTTCAAAGCTGCTAACAGACATTATTTCTTGAAAGAGTGCAGAATAGTGAGTAAGGGCTTAGCTTTGAATGTGGCTAGGTTATAGCCAAAACTAAGAATTTTTGGAGGAAAAACTTATTAGCTTCTTGAGGACAAGGGTTGATGACTTTTCGGTCACCTATGCTTAATGTGCCGAGCAATACAAAGTATTAAAAACACTGTAAGATGAAACCAGCAATTGTAAACTGTTGAAAAAGTGAGTCATGACGTGAACTTTGCATTAATTGTTACAATTAAGTAAAACAAAAAATCGAAATCTGCGTCTTCGATATGCTCTGTGTACTAATTTTTAATTTACTTAATTTAATTTAATTTACTCTGCGTGTCTGCGCGCACTCCTTGATAGGTTTCTAGCGTGCGTTACTGAACTTTGTTTTTGTGCGTCCAGGTGGCGTCCCCCGGGATTTCACTGGTGTCAGATTTGTAATCAGCGGTATCGACATGCCCCGTACACCTAGTTTTATTATCGTTCTACGTGGTTTTCTTCATGGGTTTCTGGTGTGTGACGGACGAACGGAGGGAACACAGACATGCCTCACTAATATCATAAGTTACGTTCACGACGTGACTCATTAGTAAAAAAGGAGCTTTAGAGAAGAGATTCAATTGTGCATTCACCGTCAGAGGGAAAATGAAATACATAGCAATTAAATATATTAAGTCACAGGAAGTGGAATACACTTAAAGTTTCCAGATTTTCTTGGAACAAGTTATTTGCGTTCTCAACTTTGTTCAGGTCAAGCTCAAGGATAATATATTTTATAAGTTTTACGATGTCTAGCGGTATTTATCGTAACAAATTTGTTTTCTTCGTAGCATATGCATACACGGTACATAATTTTAACCCTACGTTTTGACCAGAAGTGTAAAGCTGAAGTCGTGTTTCAAAACAATGATAAATGATAACGGTCTTATATTTAAACTATTTCTGCGCTAACTATGTATTTTTTATTTGTTAAGTGCAATTTCTAAACGAGTTTTAACCACCCTGCTTCAATGGGCCATGCCTCATACCCTTTTGTTTTTCCCGTTTCCGGTTAAACAGCATTATTGAACGAGAGTGTTTCATCATAACACGTGCGTGCATGCGACCTATAATTTTTCCAACACATAAGCTACAACCCTTTTCTTTGGAATTACTAATTAATCTCTCTCCTCTCTCTCTCCCTGTTTATGTACAAATCAGAATTCACTCATGTAACATAATATTACATAATAATTTTCTCTCTCTGACGGTCTATTGGCTTACACTTTATAAAGTAGACAAATTAAATACATACACATACATGTAAAGCTGGCTGCTGCTACATAATATTCTATCCTCTCTCACTTCAAAGCCGGTTTACTACTCATGTTGCTGCTAGTTTTCTCCCTTTCTCTCAAATTGCAATTTACTCAAGCTGCCCATAATATCGTCATTAAAGACCAAGTACTACCTATGCTACTGATCTTATCGTTGGTGGATAAAGAATAATCTATTTGTGACAGAGATCGATAGCTGCATATATAACGCCTATTTCTACAGTAGTACTTGCCGCACTCAACCTTTTTCTCGTGAGTAAAAACACTTTTTTCAACCTCAATCTTCCACACACTCTCACAATATTATGTTTATACGCACATTTGATATTGCATATACCCTCATCTGGCTAGTGTTGCTTAAACCATTAATGGAAAGAGATTCATGTAATATTGTGTAATACAATACAGTGTTACTGACCTTACTCAGCCTTATTTAGAAGCCTATATGATACATTTTAATCTGTGTCATTAATACTCTATGGCTCTGGAATCTCATTCCCATTAAAAAGCACATAGCACATGCAAACTTTTAATTGTATTAACTCGCAGCGAATAGATATCTTTTAAAGCTGTGGGTTTTCATGATTGCACTGATTGCAGAGAGATAGTTTTTTGAACTTTCATGTTAAGTTTTATCATCAGAGTATGTATTTGTCTCGATTTGCCCCAACAAAACTGTAGGCTATATGATTCTTAAAACCTGATAAATATTAAAAATCGCAATTTATATACAGAAATATTAAATCTCTTAATTTAAGTATATATTTTAATACTTCATCTGAAAGATTGTTATGCAGCTTATCTCGGGTTTGTACTTCAAGCGAAAAATAAAACGTGAAGATGATATTTGCATTTTGGTTTATTTATTCCGTAAAAAATATTAAATATTAAATAGTAGTATTCATCTCAAACAAGCCACCATATATGAACATAGTAATTTGTTCCTTAACTATAGCATAAATAGATAATCACTTTTGAAAAGTTGAAAGGTTAGTCGTATAAATAAACATCAACACTAAAAATAAGCATGATTATAACGGAATAAAAATATTTATTAGTTATTTTTCTGATGAACGTTTCTCCGATGTCTTCTTAACATACTGGCGAGCTTGAAGCTTTCCCCACAGGTCTCACACTGAAAATGATGTGCTGAAACTGAAGCTAAATTGTGCACCCGGTGACGATGATACTTGAACCTTTCCTTGCCATGAAAGACCCTTCCACACAAGTCGCAAATCCAGGGGGTCTCCCCGCGATGCTTTCTCTCGTGTGACTTGATTTGGGTGCGCTCCCTCTTGTTAAATATCTTTCCACAGCCGGGCTCCTTACACTTCCAAACTTGCTTGAGATCTGGGCGATGAAGCCTTTCGATGTGATTCCGAAGTCCGCCTGCGGTCAAAAACTGAGTCCCATTTCCTCCTCTCCTCGAAACTCTGGTGGACGGGAAGATGGAGTTTGAGAAGCTGCAAGCTCGGAAATACTCTTCCGCATGTTCCACATGGCACTGGGACGCCGCCTTGTACACGTGGTTTATTCAGTGGAATGTTTTCAGTAGCAATTTTCCTTTCCTCTTCGTTCATGTGACTCCGCGAGTGCTCCTTGAAGAGAGCGCGGTCGATGGGCTGCCAGCAAGTCTCGCAAATGACTTGCGCGATGCTGTTGAGAGGTCCCTTCCGGAATTGGTGAACGGTGAAGAAATGATAGCGACATTCTACGACGGACTTGAGTCGTTCAGTGCACAAGGGACACTGGAGACCAGGCAGCACACTCCCATCTTCCCCCTGAACAAAGGAACTTTTTTGATGGCAACTTTCCACGTGCGCCTTCACCTGTTGCAGTAGCCCAGAAAAGTCCATGGGCGGATGTCCACTAAAAATCATGTCGCATTCGGGCTCCGTGCAAGTGAGTTTGTAATGGTTGTCCTCGACGCCTATCAGTGTGCATCTGAATAGCAGAGTGGAGTCGCCCACCAAGTAGAACAAACTGTTTATCGGGAGATTTTTTGGGGGTGGGGCAGTCTCCACAGAACATTCATCAAGTGCTTCATTCACTGTTTCAACGCCTTCATTCTTAACGGAATCCAGGGCATTCCCGGTTTTAATTGATGTTTTTTCCGACTCTGGAAATACGAGGGGATAGAGTGGCTCTGCTTTTCGGGCCCGTAGGCGTTTCTTCCATACGTTGGAAACTGCGTCACCAGCAGTTATGGCGGATAGTACATCCTCATCGCCTTTGTGGGTCCAGATGTGGGACATGTAGTAATAGGTTGATATGGGCTTGGAACATATTTCAGAGATTGCATTAGTACCTGATCCTGGTGTCTCCCGATTGGCATGATAGTTGATCATATGGACTCCGAATTTGATGGAATCTGCCAAGTCGAGTGAGCACAGAGGACACGTATATGTCACGCCTAACCCTGTGGGAAATCAAATATGGGGAAAATGAAAGACTTGAAAATTCATTGTTCATTGGCCACATAATTTTATAATCCAAATAAAATTAACTAATGGTGTTTATTAGGTTAACCCTCCTTGCATTTTCTCATTGAGCCATGAGCCGTGTCGACATGCTCCCTTAGTTTTAGAATGGCTCCTGCCTCCCACTCCGGACATTTCCATGAGCAGTCCTCCGAGAGGCAGCTGAAGTGGCGATCTTCTGGAGAGTAACTGATGCAGGTGCTTTGACACATGAGCATGGTCTCCTGGAGCTGATACACGATTGAACTGTGGGACGTGCGTTGACGTCTTTCAGAAAATTCCTGTTTCGCTTTGACCTGTTTTAAAGTCCTCGGCTTCATTTGTCCTGGAGCAACAGCAGAGTTTTTTCCTGCAACGTGCTCTTCGTTGTCATCACAGATTTCTGCATCATTCCTACATTTTTTTCTGTCAATTGGGTGACTGCTTAGCAGGTGAGTTCGAAAACCAGCTAGACCGGTCACTTGAAGAGCGCACATTGGACATATTCGGTTGGCATCTTTCAATCAAAAGGATGAAGCAGAAATAATAAAATATTTAAGGGCTGCTCCAAAAATATGTTTTAAAAAATTAACCAGACTTGACACTTGACTTGACTTGACTAGACATGCTAGGCTTGCCACAGGTTTCGCAGACGACGAGATTGGAAGCATTCTTGTGATTCCCATCACCATGCACATTCAAAATGTGTTTCCTCAAGTTTTTTGGTGTTCCGACAATTCTCGTGGAACAGGTGGCCCATGGTCGCAATCCACTCCCTCAATTTGGCTTGTAGCTGTGCTCTTCTCGAACATGAGCCCTTATGTTGTCGAGCATGGAGCCGTCCGGAAAAGTTCCCGAAATTATGGCGGAGCAGTCAGTCTCCTGGTAAATGAATTGACGCTCTTCCAACTGAAACCTGACTAGTGTGCAGTCAAACAGGTAGAAATTCTAACGAAGAGTATACGTCACTCGTGTGAATCTTTTTCCTTCTGGGGGCTCGGTAGCTTTTCTTACAATATTTCGTTTTCTCAAATGCATTCCGCCTACAGAAGTTTTTGTCCCCTCGTTCCAGTTTCCGCTTGTGTTTGGAACGGGGGACCTCAGAGTACTCCTCTTTCTCTGGCTCAGGATCACCGGCTCCACTTTTATGTCTTTTGGAGATGGGTGGCACACGTCTATGTTGCTTGAATAATTGTCGTCGCCGTCATTCCAAACTTCTTCCTCTTCTTGTTGCTCGAAATGGTTTTCGCCTTCCTCCACTTGTGATGGCTCGTGTGTTGTCAAAGTGGTCGGTGCTCTAAACTAGCACTGTCGGGAAGGACGACCATCAACACGAGGTGATGATGATGATTCAGGAGTTGGCTTATTGACTTGAGGAGATGACAACTGACGAGTCTTCCCAACGGCACCTTTAACTTGTTGACGGAGAGCTAAATTGTTAGCCGAAGATGATGCTTAGGTGCTGCTTACGCCTTGTGCTTATCCCGTAACACTTTTAAGCAATAAAAACAACACACAAAGCATACATTACAATAATATACAGTTTCTAATGGTTTTAAAATGTATTTTGTTGTTACTTTTCACCTCTCACCTGTGATGAGCTGATTTTGTATGCGTTTCCAAACGTTCGTTTTGTGCGTTGTGGTGGCATCCATTTCCTCATCTCCACAGTTAGCGCTCCTTAGCAGAGATCTCTTCAACGCATTGACATGAACCATTTGTGAAACCTGCAAAAAATATGTAAGATTAAATTAAATTATAAGCCACAACTTGTAAGACCTAACATTAGCATTTATGATGAACGCAAATAAAAAAAAATTGGCGAATATTTAACTATAAAGAAACAGTTTACATAAAACCAACTATAAATTATTTTTTAGTTTACCTTCGGATCCTCAATGATGCGCTCCAGCTTGAGAATCTCACGGAGAGCTCCCGAACAAATCTCGCACTCACGAAGCGCATCCACTTTTCTCACATGTTTTCCACCAGCACTGAGCACATTCAGCAGTTTGCAGAAAAGGCCAAATTCTAATTGGAATTCGGCAAGCTGGTCCTTTACCTTATCAACAGAAGCACCTTCATCGTTTATCTCTTAACCACAATTACAAACGATACATTTTCGTTTCTGTTCACATAATAATAATTTCCACTCATTTCGGATTCCTCCACTGCCCTCTGCATTTCCTACTTCAGTTATAAAGCAGACAAAATCCTTGACAAACTAGACTAAAAACTAATCATTTAATTAACTGTCAGCAATGGATTATTATCCACACAAACATTTAATATTTAACTAAATGCACACACGACTGAATTCTCAAAAAAAAACTTTGTTGTGAGATCGTGACTCACTAATAAGCATTGTGTGAGTGTGTATACTTTTCATTATGTTTAAAAACAATGTTAGCTTACAAAACTATGCTGCTGAGCTTAGACACCGCATATGCAATCTGTGTCGGGCTTTCAGCTGTTGTGTTGCATGTTGCTTTCTCAAAAAAATACTTTTTTTTGTTGTTGTGGTGCTGTTGGCACAGACGGCTGTATGCATGCACTCATCTGTCAGAGACTGTTTTTATAGAGACTGTTGTTGATAATTGGGAAAATCACTAATTTAATTATTTTGCAGGAGCTCTAGGAAGTTAATTGTGTTTTGCTTACTAATAACTCGTGTATCATAATTTTCTAATTGTAAAAAATAATCTGCTTCTGTTTGAATTCACGTGCCACTAGTTTACTTATTCGTTTTTAATTTTCTCTTGCAAGAAAGTCGTTCGTGTAGTCTACAAAAAGACTACATCCAGCAGCAGAGCCCGCTGAGCACCTTAAAAAAATCTTGATTCGATAATAATTTGTAGTAATTATTATGGAGCGGAAGACAAGATCAATGACGTCAAATTGGCCGTCGAGTGTCAACCAAAAACTCATCCCATCGTCATCGACATCCCCATCATGTTGTCTTTTTTGTTGGAGTCCCAACTTTCCACAAGTAGAGGAGCCTACATTTGTACCAAAAATGACTGGAGCTGAAAATGTGGCGTCGTTGAAGGTTCCATTGTGCAATTGGTTCGTTCTCCGGAAACTGCTGGATGTTCCGATAAGCTGGTGTGAAAATGTTATGATGAGTCGGAGTGACCAGGGTCCAGGCTCTTGGTTTTCGATTTGTCCAGAGTGTGTGAACTCGCTGGTGCTGGAGGCGTGGAGAGTTCACCAGCAGATTTGGAAACTTGAGGAGAGAATGGCTGAGATTAAGAGGAGCGTTCGGGGGAAAATGGAGGCTGGTTGCGGGGGGACGAGTACAACCCAGATTGGAGATGAGATGGATGACGTTTCAATGGAAATACGGAAATTTGTAATGCCTGGTAAAGTTTACAATATAAAGCATGGATTTTGTATATTATTTTTTTTATAAATATTCACACTTTATGTTGAATTATTAATAAATCATCAAAGTGTTTATTTATTTTAACTATTTTTTCTCTTATAGATTTTAAAAAGCTAATTGTACCAGCCACAGGAAAGGAGGACTCCCAAAACGCAAAAATTGCGGATGTCGACGACCCCACTCTACCTAAAGATCCATTAAGTGATGTCGATGGAACTCATGATGATGACCCCACTGACCAGACTTGGACTCCAAATGATGAAGAAATGTTCAAGATTCGTGAAAACGAAAACATCACCACCAACAATGATGCAGTGCCTACTACTTTTGCTGTTACTTCTCGTGGTTCAAAGCGACCTAGGCGAATTCCTGGGCGAACGAGAGGAAAGGACAGGAAGCCAAGAAAACTACGGGGATGTCCCTTCAAAGGAATGTCAACCTACCGACTTTTGGAAACTGAAGTGAAACAGGAACCACATGACATTATTAACGGATCAACGCATCCAAATGATGCTGAGGAAACAGTGAAAGTTGAAAATTGTGATGCCCCATCAGAAGAGACTTCAGAAAGTGTTCGGTCCCCCGAACCAAAGGAACGAAAAAAAGACACAAGAAAACGAATCCGAATACGAGACCCATCCAAACGAAAATATCATCCGAGAAAAGTGTTCCATACCTGCCATCTCTGCAGCTCCTCTCCATTTCCATCCCCTTCTGATCTTAAAAATCATCTCGAGCTTCACAAAACCAGAGCATCTGCTCCCGATGCCCTGGATCCTTTGACATGTGAGCGGTGCAGTTTTCCGGCTCGAGACGCCATGGAGCTCAAAGTTCATTTCAAAACTAGACACTCTGTTCCAAAAAGTGAACATCGTTGCTACTCATGCACCTTCTGCTCCCTGAAAACTTTCAAATGGTATGATGTTCTCCGGCACCTGAGGTCAAAACATTCATCTGTCCCCGCACAAGAGCTGAGTGCCTTCAAAGATCGATACCTGAAGTGCGACCAGTGCGACTTTCGAGGAGACATTCCCAAACAGCTGGGTGATCACAAGAGATACAGTCACCGGAAACGAGTTCCACAACGGCCAGTTCGAGAAGAAGACTGTGAAACGTGTGAGGACTGCGGAATGATATTTGCTTCGAAAGAGGAACTCGACAGTCACGTGTCGAATGTCCACAACAGAGCTTCCAGATTCGTGTGCGACATTTGTGGAATGGGGTTCCAGTTCCAGAGGAGTTTGAACGACCACAAAATCACGCACACGAAACATTTCAAGCGTGACTGGATCTGTGACGTGTGTGGAGTCGACTTTCCTAGAAAATACGAGTTGGCTAAACACGTGCGATTCTACCATTCCGTTGATGGCTCCAAACAATCCGCTGCTGAAAGGATCTACAAATGTCGTCACTGCGACCTTACCTCTCCCTTCAATGCAGTCATCCGGAAGCACCTTCAAACCCACAAGGAGGAGGGAAACCACAAGTGTCCAAAGTGTGGGAATGCTTACATGAATGCGCAGGGACTAAAGAGGCATCTCAGAATTAATCACAACGAGAGTGGGGAGGTCTACACTTGCCCACACTGTCTTAAGGGCTTTCCTTCTAAGGAGTACATGATGATTCATGTCAAACGGAACTGCAAATTGACGGGGGTACGACTTTAAAATTTCATTCCTGACGTGACAACGAGAATGTTAATGATTAACTATTAAATACTTGCATTTATAAAAACAAATAACTTCATTCATGAGCTTAACATTAGTTTAAAAACAATGTTATACTTTTAGATGCGTATTTTGCATATTATTTTACATTATGTTTGTTACCTTTTGAATAAAATACATATTTTATTGACATCAGGCTACCATTAAATTACAAAAGAATAGGCAAAAGAGTTTTGACACCAAACTTTTGGCATTATATGGGAAGGCATCCTGAGAATTTTATAAATTATACTTAGTTTAAATGCTTTCATTAATTTTTTTTGTCGATGCAAAATTAACAGGTTAAAATTCATTAATATTTTTAGATTAAAATCATTCCATCTGAATACTTTTGCAACTTCGGAGACATATTTTCCGGTCAATCTCATTTATGAAGGCACATTCTGGCAGAGACTGTCGCATTGACACGGACACATTTTGGATTTGCCCTTGAGATCCGAGTCCACCACAGGTTTCCGGAAGCTCGTCGCTGCTGTCTCTGCAGTTATCTTCCAAGTCACATTTCCTGCGGCAGTAAAAAATCATAAATTTTTTGTTACACAACTCTCCTCTGGTAGTTTACTTATATGGGAACTATGATCTACTCGCTTTGGAATACAACTGCCATTTGCGCAAGTAAACTCCTGGTCAGGATCACACTCCGGACAGTGCTCCACCATCTCGTCACTTCCATCCTTGTAGTAAGGGTAGCCGCTGCAGAATGCATCGTCAAACAAGCATACCTATGTACTCACCTCCCGTGGGACACTTTCTCATTCCCTTTGTGCAGTTCCTGGTCATACCGAACTCCAAATGCTCGTCGCTCCCGTCACCATCACACTCGTCACTCTGGTTGCATTTCCAGCCGACGGGAATACAACGACCATTATCGCACTGGAACTCAGTCTCAGGATTGCACGTACGCAATCGACACGCCTCGAGATCCTCATCACTGCCCTTCATGGTATCATCATAACAGTCTGTGACACCATCACAAACCATACAAGGAGGGATGCATTTTCCATTAAACTTGCATTTGAAGTCGTCCTTCGCGCACCCACATATTTCCTCATCGCTGTCATCCCCGCAGTCATCGACTCCAGTGCATGTCTCCGAGGTCAGCGTGCAATTCTTGACACTGAAACTGGTCGAGTATACGCTACAAATAAAGATATTTTTTAATTAATTCTTAAGTAGCCCCAAAACTCAAAATAAAAGAAAACCTAATGATAACCTTACTTGCAAACCTGTCGTCTTCTCGACAGTCTACCATCCCATCGCAAACTTTCCCGTGTGGAACGCCCCTGTCACCATTTCCGCCAATGCAAGCATGCTGAGCACTAGTGCAGTTCTCGATACACCGGTTGTGATCCTCCAGTAGGAATCCATTTCAATTTTTTCGAAAAAATATTTTTTCTGAATTTTATGATTTTTCAGCATTTTTGTACTTTTTTATCTTTATAGTCTGAGGCAAATAACGTTGACAGCTAACACTGTTAACATAGAATAAGAAAAACTACTAAAATGGTCAAAAAACATTTTTTCAGCATATTCACTTTGGCCGGCGAAAATAAAGTACGGAGTTACTGTGTCGGCGTGCTGCAACCGATTGCTACAGTTGAGTATTTTTTTGAAAGCTAATAAAAATATCTGGCATGTACCCTTTTTACTTTTTTGAATTTCGACTTAACGACGGATATTTAAGGTTTCAAAAATTTGGGGGTGGTTTGGAGTAAAACTGAGTTTAAAGTTTGCATTATCACTATGGCCATGTAATTCAAGATACTGTGCTACTATTTTTTCCAGCTATAGAGTAAACATTTCCCTTTCCAATGCAGTATTTGAATTTAAAATTGTACAAGCTTAGAGGGAAATACAAATTTTAGAAAATAAAATCTCTCAAAAATGGCCAAGTTTATTTATATTATTACGCACATCTCAGGTTTGCAATACGATATCGGCAAAATTTCAACGTTGGCCAATACAGCTTGAAAATCTCTTTCTGGCAAGAGCTTGAAATGTGGTAAACACAGCGTAAATATCGGATTGGGGGACGTCATTGGCCTTAGAGTAACACATTATTTGTGACAATCTGCAGAAAACTCCCAGCTAGTGTAAAGTAGAAAATTAAGATTGTTGTGGTTTTCACGAATTTGTCCATAAATTGAACATAAAATGATGGAATGTCTTAAAACTCGGTATAACGTGGTTATAATACATAACAAGGATGTGCAAGGACATGCTGAGAAAGTAGCTGATGCACTATAAAACTGCTAAGGCGTGCTTGGACATGTTAATAAATGTTTGAGAAAATTTAAGGAGGTTAAGAAAAAATTATGAGCTAATATGCATAATATGCAAATTTATGAACTTATTTGCATAATATGCAAGTTTATGAACTAATTTGCATAATATGCAAATTTATGATCTAATTTGCATAATATGCAAGTTTATGAACTAATTTGCATAATATGGCAATTTTTTATGGTTGACGGTAACGCCCATAAGTCGGGCCCGGGTTGACCGATCGGGACGAAACTTGAAGCATTCAGGTCCTGATGCTTAGGGCTACCTGTGTACCAAATTTGAGCTGTCTAGGTCGAAAGGGCACAGAGTTATGGAAGTTACAGACAGACAGACAGACGGACGGACGGACAGACGGACGGACGGACGGACAGACAGGACGATCGCAATAAGCAGCTTCATAGCTTCAGCTACTTAATAATTGAATGAAAACATTTATGATTGCAGCTCTTTATATATTGTATACACATCCGATAGAATAAGCCCGAAAATACGTTCTTTATTATTGTATAAGAATTGGCATTTGTTTTGAACACTAACTAATGCATAAATAAACCCGCAGCAACTTTACAGCATCGTAACACTAAATATTGTACATGAAGCTATGTCTCTGCAGAAATGAAATTTAAAATGGGTATCATATATTATTTTTCCAATTTTTATCCAAGTAGTTTTTTTTGAAAACATTATATTTTATTTTGGTTTTTAATTGTAATAAAATATTTTACATTGTCAAATTAAATTTCTTTAAAATGTTTCTTTGTAAATATTTTAAATGGTATTTTAGTTTGCTGCTTTGCTTGCATGAATTGTTCATATTTGTGTAACAAAAAATACCGTTTCTTCAATTGATAACTATAAACCTTCAGATGTAAGATAATAATATTCTCTTGGAAACTTAAAATTTTAAACGGACAATTGTAAGCTAATTTAGTACCCAGGATCCCTAACCTTGCGTAATTTAAAAACAAATAAGCTTTTGTATAAATTTGCATTTTGCAGAACGAACTGATAGGTGTATCGTTTATATTTAATTATACAAAAATATAAGCATAAAAAATTCCATAAAAGTAGCAGTTGTTAGAAATACCCCAGCTGTTGTAATGCATCTTAAGAAACTGTTTTCCCATCATCATTGTGCTCATGCAGATTCCTTCTTGCTAATGTTTTATAATGAACACCAATTTTCACCCGACCTGTGTTAGAGGCCAAGCTTATACATACATATATAAAATGAAGCGCATTGACATCAGGATTTTATTATAGGCTTTATTACAAAAAAACACGGTGTATCAATTTTACTTTGATTTTCTAATTCTAAATTTGATGTGGTTGTAAGTTGTATATACGAAGCTAAATTATTTAATTGAGACTAAGATTTCGAAAAATAAAATAAATGAAAAAAATAAATATCTGTAAATATTCTTATAATTACAAATTAATTATATTTTATAATTACGAATTACATATAATGTTTAATTCAGCCTCACAAGAAAGTCACGCACACACCTGCATTTACATAATCATGATTTTCTATCAAGGATATGTGCCGTTAGATCAGGAATTAAATGTCCAGAAATAGAAATTCCTTAAAGGATATTCGAAAATTTAAAAAAGTATCGATTTGAGAAAAATAAATGAATTCCAATTGAATATTTCCCACGTTTGGCTTTTTCCAATTTCACACTGGGAAACCACAAAAATGATGGATTTACTAATCCCTGCTTACAGATACAAGTCTATGCTGTTGACCTTACGAACACGGATAATACGAGGAAATACCTTTTCCCTTTTTCCGGGAGTTTTTGTAACTTTGCATCTTGAAATAAAGCTACAGCTGAAGAAGTAAAGAAAAATAAAATGCTGTAAAACTTGAAGTAAACATTTCTTCAGGGACATCTCCATTATAAACTCTATCCCAAAAGTTGCACTAGCTAAAGCCAAACCACACAACAATACTGTAAATATTACTAGAATGTTGCTGCTCATGTTAGGCTTTACTGGTGGGGTTTTCTCACCTTTTCTAAGAAGGGTTTTTTCCGCCCCAAGATATTTCGACCACCAATCCATGATTCCCGAACTCAGCACGCCCTTCGCTCTCCGAATAATAGCGGGTGGCACGGGACCGCTTAAACTTACAAGGTCGTAGGTTATGAAATACGACTCATTAGTTCCTAGGTGTATCTGCCCAGGTCCTTTGCCCTTGGCCAACAGCATTGAATATTTTTCAGTAGACTCATGCCAAGACAAAACCAACGCCGAATTATCACACTTGCTCAGAAACTCATTTAGTAGTTCCTCTTCCAATTTGCTATATAATTCTTGATAGTTTTCACTCGTTGAGATGGTGTTAGTCAGTGGATTGTTGGGTTGCTGTTTTAATTCAATCAATGACTTCATTGCTGAAATCAATAACGAATTCGTGTTACTGTGCAAACTAGCTTCTGCGAATACGTGTTCATCATTTTCATTTGGCATATTTTGGGCACTTTGGAGAAGCATCGATCGACTTCGTTTCATATGCTCTAGTTGCGACGAGGCGATTAGGTTATTGTACATGTCTGTATGACTGACTTCGTGCTGCTCAATATCCCAATCATATTCCCACCCATTTTCAGGGTGTGGCTTAGGATCATTGAAAAGAATGATCTCCGTTACTCTGCAATGTACAGTGAAGTTGGCCTCCGCCAAGTCAGTAAACCGATTGTATGAGAGATGCGGTCTGGGCACTACCATGTTGTAAACGTTATCATTCTTCCACGCGTTGCTTAAAACGAGAGACACCAGCAACACTGAACACACAACAAGTCCAAAGAAATTGTTCCTGAGATAGTCCAAGTCCCCTTGTTCCACGTATATTCTACATATATACTCAAGTTTTCTGAGAAAAGAACGGTTAGAGAATCTTCCTGGACAGTATAAATTAAAACTGGTTACCACAAAAGTGGAAATGAGGATCCACATCCAGATGTACTTGTCAAAACACTTGAAAAGTTCTTCGAACGCAAGTCCACCAAAATGAACAGCTCTGCTGCAGGCTATGAAATTCAAGCTACTTAGTGTGTTTTCAAAGTAGAATGGTTCTTGGCTTGGGAACTCGCCAACAAAAATTTTACCATCAATTTTAAGTTTTGCTGGTGTGTCCTCCTTATCTTCTGATTGTTTCCAAACTTGTCCATTTTTGCAGACCATTTTACCATCGTTGCCAAGATTATACGAATAATTTTTTAATACTTGCATCCAAAGTCTGACGTGAGCGTCCGCAAGCCTTTCCGGTTTTGTGAGGAGTGGGTTGTCTGGAGCGTTGCTCGAACATTTGTCCAGTGCAATATCAAAAGAATTAAAAATTCTGTTGCGATGTGAAAATTGGTAAATAAATAGCCGCAGCATTTCATTCGGGGAAGGATATGCTTTTGATAGTTCCCTGCCATCGATTGACGCCAAGTTCTCTTCAATTTTAGATCTACAGAGAGGACAATATGCGATGATTTCGTAATCCGTAATATTCTTGACAAGCCAATAAACTATTATGTCGTGGAAAACAGCAAGGCTTGGATGAGGATACTTTTCTTTTGTTGAAATTTCTTTGTAAACCCAATTATAGAGTTTCATTTTGTAGTTTTGGTTAGCCGTATTCCCCAACAAGATGTGTAAAGGCGAAACAGAAGATGGATGCGTCGTTTGAAGGTCAGCGTGCGCAAGCATGTACGAGAAAATCATTCAATATTCCACGTTGTAATATAAAGAGTTGAACATTCGGAGGATACAATGAAATTTGGAGTTGGCAATTCCAAGGTTTCGTTTCAGAGGAAAAACGGATTATTGCGATTTGAAAGTAACATCTTTTTATAGAGTGTGACTCATTATATGATGTTATATAAAAACATTCCTCCAATTCCAGTGGTAAAAATCTTTGGTTTACGTTGCCATGTTTCTTCCAGTTATTTTTCTTTGATTTAAGAACCAATCCCAGAGTTGGCTTCCTTAATAGCAAAGGCTGATCTTGCACCCATTTCGAATTAATGTTCAGGTCAAAGTAATTGTCGAGCAGAATTAAGCATTGACGGTTTGCAAAGCTACTAAGAATTGTTTTCAGATGGACTTTTATCGGAGGAGCATTCAAGGCATCCAGTTTACTTTGACGATAGTCCGTGTAGAATTGCTTTGGCTGATCATCTGGATGTTTATTGTGGCTATCCCCGGTGGATATAGCGAAGAATAAGAAATATAGTGTATTTCTTAATTTTATAAAGCCACGCATTTCAGTTGATGGTTTGAGGCATATGCTGTCACTTTATATATAAGCAAGTTGAAAAATTGAATATCGGAGTAAATTGGATAGAACTACAGAAGATGAACTTATTTTAACAAAATGCAGTTGAAACAGAATAACTTTCTGACATAAAATTTTGATGTTTTGAACTATTTCTTCTGGTTGTAAGGTTGGCTATACACTAAAGTGGGCTACAATCGATTGGGAATTGCAATTAAAAAACGACCACCTAATACCGATTACAGAATTCGTGCCTTCTTTTTTAAATTAAAAGTAGCTCCATGGACAACTTGTTTGCTACAAAGGAACATTTGCGACGGTTTTATGCAAGTAATTTAAAGTTGTCTGTCCGCTGTTTTTCGTGTGTAAGTAGGAGTCAAAAAGATGTCTCAAGCCAAAACTTACTCATTAGATCCTATATTTTGCAAACAAACCCTGCATCTTTTGAGCTCACTCCGGACATTTGGGATTTTATATCGACAGGTTCACGTTCAAGTTGTTTCGTTTAACAAGCCATACACAACGCTAACAAAAGGCCTTATGATTTGTTGTCGCCATTTTATCACTGCTATTTATGTTTATATTCTATGCATCGAAACTGAAAATTTATAATTTGAAATTAAATATTCCATTAAGTCTTAAGCAAAACTTAGGACTTCGTTGCGAAATGAATTTTTGTTAGGCAACACGATGAAATAGAGCACGTAATGTAAGCTGGCAAGAAAATCCAACAACGTTAAATTTATAATATTTTTTGTTTGCTCAACTATTTTTGATATGCTTTGAAATGGCGAGCTGGACCAGTGCAGTGTATATCTATTTCAGGGCACATAATCCAGCATGGACCACGAGTTCTCGTACTTGTCACTTGTGGCTGCTCTAACAATAAATGAATAAGTACTATCGAAGCATAAATCGCATGCACACTGTACATGCAGGCAGCACCTGGGCTGACCGTCACACCCAGATTGCGCACCGGTTTTTTATGCACGCTAGTTTGCTCCGGGCTATCTTCCTTCAGTTTCTTCTAATAGTATTGTGCTTCTCGCCAGGTTTGCTGGTCAATAGCTTCTCTATCTAACTTACATAGTTTAAAAGTGTATAGAGAGAGACCGCAAAAATCCTTCAATGTGATTACGTGGATGGGCTCGTCGACAATTCATATGAGTTCCTTCCTCAGACACATACATACCTGCTTGATAAAGAACTAAACCCATGAAATTGTATTTACAAGAAACTCATATATATTCACCAAGGAGACAATCCCTATATTTTCGGTACTTCGCAGTTGGAAAAATGGGAAACAGGGCGAGCCGACATTGAAAAACTCAAGTTGATTATATCACGTTGCCCCGTTTCTAAATTCGAAGTAAATGTGATTTTTCAAGTTAAACATGGCGCTTTCTCTTTACATTTGTGGGCTTCATATCATTCACGTCTTCTAAAGTTCTCTACTTTGCTAACAAGTGAATAGTAGTAGTTCAATTTGTACCTTTTGGTTACTTTAAACATATAATGTATAAGCACACTGTTTTTATGTGAATAATACAATGGGAGATATTCAAAACTCAAACGGCAAGAGTCTCCCCAGGGGGGAGGGGTAAGCATAAAAGCCAAAAGAGCAGCGTAGTTGTGCCGACTCGATTTCTCCGCTGAGGGACTGCTGGAATGTACTCTACGTTGCTGCTCTATTTTTACAAGCACAAATATCACGTAGCACTTAAATGTGTAGCAAATATAGTGGATTTTTTGAGCTGATTTCAATTATTTAAATTTTGAAGCTGTCCAAGTTTTAGCGGGCCCGATAATTTTCACAAATTTATAAATGTACATTGTCCCTGCAGTGAAGAGGCAGCTTTTGCTGAACGGTTCTCCGTTCGTAAATATTTTCCATATAAAACTACTTTTTTACAATCTGTATTTAATTTATAGTTGGCTGATACACACTTATATGTCGATAACACAAGTTGAAACTACGACTCACGGCAACAGACTGGTAAAAGATTAGGACCAGCTTTTTAGCTTCTAATCTAAAAATAAAAACCATCAAGTAAGCACGATGCAGCGTGCCAATCTTACAGTTTAATCATCAACTCAAGCAAAAAAGCTTTAAAAGATTCTAATAGGTTTTTTAAGCTACTGAGGCTAATCAATTTCAAGCATATTCAAGCAGACAATTAAAAACTCATACATGAGGGCTAGCTCTCAGATATTTTGTCGTTGCTGTATTATACTGAAAAATTTACATGGTTATTTAAAATTATTTGAATACAAGTTCTTATGTTATTCATACGGGAACGGGACCAAACTAAGCGTCACCCAGTTTCTTCAGATTCATAAAATAAAAATGTTTTATGCACAGTTCGGCTCTAAGCATTCTGGTCAACGTTTTTGCAAAGCCCGCCGCGGAATATGGATCGAACGTGACTTCGTTAGAGGACCCGCAAACAGAAGAACTTAGAATTGTAGCAAAGGAGAGGTTTATGGAATGGCAAGAGATTTTTCTCAAAGATGAACTGAAAAAATGTCACCAACCGGCTCTGGTTGCTCTGATTATGAATGTAATAGATATGCCTAGGAAATCAGATAATGAACTGGACTTCCAATAGACATTTGAGAGAAGAAACATCGCAACTTTTATATCGGAATCATTGAAGGTGAATTTTTATCTCTGTTCATTCCTTCCAGAATAAACAGCTTCATAGCATCTGGGATTCTGAAGTGGTGGATGGCTTTTCTTGAAAAAAAACCCCGGAATTCAAATTTCCACTTCAAAAACCCCTAATGAAGGCGACATTACTATGATTTTCATCTTTTTGTTAGCTGGAAATATTCGCGCTTGCTGTAGTTCAATATGCTGATATGCATTAATATGCTGGTTTAATTCATCATTTTAGAATAATGAGTACCAGACTGCTTATCACTTATAAATTTGAAAATCAAATGGCAGATACATTATTATCTGCATTGCCAACGTAAGTTATTGCTTTTGAAATGAAAACAATTTTATAGTAATCAATTTGGCAACAAAAGTTATGGACACTCCCAAGCCCACGGGAATTTTTATGAAAATGATCTTCCAAAGAGAGAACACCAATATAAGTTTCTTGCTACCCTATAAAAACTATCCAACAGATACGCACAGTAAAAACAATATTTATGACCCAGCTGCATTGACAGATGGGGTAAATTAAGCTTATTAGATGAAATTACTTATGTTGATATGCCCTAATATGGTGCTTGTGTTTCTTTTTTTGAATAACACGAGAAAAAGTAATTTTGTAAAGTTGCGCGTTATATTAAATTCACACTAACTGTTCATGTCATGGCCGGTAATAAAAGACAATTATTCTTTCAACATTTATCTGCGATAATTTTTTTATAATGCAATAATGATTGTAGCTCAATTATATTGCTAATTGCGTAAGTGTGAAATAATGCTTTTATGTACTGTCTAGTAGATGATAATGACTTAATATTTTGAAACAATAATTTCGTGATAAATGAATGCTTGCTGGTTTTTTTGTTGGTATCTTGCTGTGTCTGCGTAGTGTTTCTTGGATTTAAAAATATACGAAAATGGATAACCCTTTTATCAGTGGACTTTAATTCTATGTTTTTACTATACATTCTTTACTATACTATACATTTTAGTATTCTCAAACATCCTGCATCACAGTAGGATTCGTGAGCTTTTCTCCCGTCAAATACCTTTGACCTTCGGATGCAGCTTCTCTCACACTAACGAACTCTTATGGAGTTCATAAAAATATTTTCGTAGACTTGGCATTTCCCCTCAAACTTGCGGATCTAGTGGATCCTGTGGTGCTGTACATGCAGTTGTATGCAAACGGCGCACTTTTTTTTAGGATTCCTCCAATGGTGTAACCCTGTACATGGAACTTCCAGAAAGTTTATTATTTTTTTGTGTTTTTTCACAATAGTCAGTGGCGTTACCTATACTCTATACAAAGATATTTTTTATCTTGTTATCTATCTGCAGTTATTTAATAAATAATTAGTTGAACCAAGTATACTCCCATCTTTCGCATATTTACAGCTCAGGCTTAATGATTTTATGCTAGCTAAAATACTATTTTAATTTGTAAGTTAATTTGTACTATCTAACTCCAACTTTACTAGTAGTTTTTGAGTTCACCCAGTGGTAAGACCACAAATATTTGGTTTTCCAAACTTTCGAAAAGGTTGGACTACCAATGTACATATGGGGAAAATCTGTAATGCACTTATAACCTTTTTGATTAGCAATTTAAACCCTGCCATATCACCCTACTTTTGAATTTCAAGGCAAATTTTGTTGTTTTCAAGTAAAAAAGGCAATTTGCCACAGTCAAGTGGCAAGTACCCTTTAAAATGCAAGTGAAAGGAAAACATGAAAGCAACAAAAGCCAAGCTCTGCTCTTTGTTCGCTACCTACCGCGGATCCTAATTAGCCGCAAAGAAGCTCCAATAGGAAACCGGTGCGCGCAAGTCATATCCCAAAAGGAAAATGAAACTTCAGCTGTCTGCTTGGTATGATGGGGCCGTTCATTGAACATTAGATGTATTCGGATAAAATATAAACTTGCAACTTTTACAAGCATAAGCCTCTCGGCTTTTTCATTCTTTTTTTGTTCCTTTAGACATAGAAACCCAATTCGCATGTTTTCCTTAAGTCGAGTCGGTAGGCGGCGTGTGTACTGACTGACCCCAATAACACACCACCTGTTTGTATTTCATTCTAATTCTCTCTCGTAACAACATCCACAACAACAACAAGAACAAAACATATTTTTTTATCGCACAAAGTCTCCTCATCCTCATTCCCTTCACTTCAAGTTTTCTACTCATTAGTATTTAATTGACATCATCACGAAAACAATCTGATGAAACAATTAGTTCTGATAATAGTGTCAATTTGTTTAGTTAGTTTCTTTTCTACGTTTCTTACCTCACCCTTCACTTAAGAAATAAAGTAGGAAAAGCTCAGAGTGTGAAATAAGCCGTAGGGATTGTTTTGGAAAGTGATCGTCAAAAAGTTGTTTTAATTGTTACGATGTATTTTCCCAGATAAAAGTATGGTATCAGTGATTGTTGTTGCAATAAAATTTGTGTTAACGCCGTTAACGGCAATTTTAAAAGGAGAATTCAACGCCTTCAGTTTAATTTCTTACTGAATAGAATAACTTCCAAGTCACAAGTGGTCAGGTCAGAAAAAAGTCCTGCTTAAATTTGTCATATCTGTAGATCTTCTCGCAAGACAAATATTCAGTAAAATGCCAATCCGAGATGGAGAGTTGCATCCCTTGCAAAACCCGCTGGTATGAACATATTTTAATTAGAAAATGCACAACTAAAGATAAACAAAGAATATTCAAGCATTTTTCTTACGTTTACCGAAAACAAATTGTTTATTTATTGATCTTTAGATTCTTCAGCTCATCCTCAAGCAATGCAGCGTCCAGGACCTTAAAAACTGTCGGCAAGTTTCGAAATTTTGGAGGAACAACTCTCGGACTACTTGGAAATCTCGAGTGCAAATAGCTATTTATCCTGACTGTCAAGTTCCGAGTGGCCGAGACATGTCAACATTTCTGGATTTTGTGGAGGGTGACAACTGCAATCATTTAGAAAAACCCTTTGCTACAAAATATCAACTGCGGGAGGAGAATCCACGCTTCTGGGCACTTTTTGGCCTTTCAATTAGAGTATTAGAACTTCAACTTGTGAATTTTAAGACTTTGGACAACTTTCGAAATGTAATTTTCGTAGCCTGTCCAAATCTTGAGGAACTGACCCTGATGTACATCAAACTCCGTGAAAATCTAGTTAATTTAGAAGACACCACAGAATTGGAGTGGGCGGAGCCACAGTTCGGAGAACAAAATAAACTCAAATCTCTGAGGGTTAATCATACGAATTCAGCGAAATGTGGCTATTTGCCTACATGGATGGAGTTGTTGACTCATTTCCCATCTCTTGAAGTAAGAAAAATCACATAAATTTAAATGCTACTGAAAGTAGACTTTTTGCAGGTATAAAAAAAGAAAGGAACTAAAACTTTTATGATCCCCACAGAATTTAAGTGTGGGCATAGAGAGGGATGGATCCATACACGCTAAAATATTCCAAACGTTGAGTCACCTTCGTGGACGAGATCCCAGCAAACTTCAACTTAAGCACGTTCTCGTTCATCGAAACCAACTTGGAAACCCACCATCCCTCTTTTGTGCTCTTCAAGATCCTCGTCTTCCGCTTGTAAGTTTGTCCATGTGTCTCAAAGGCCATGAGGAAGAAAAGGATTTTTGCAAGATCCTTCGAGTTCATGTGGCAACTCTGAAGACACTCCTTTTTTTGGATGTAAAAGATAATCATCTTCTGAATACCAGGGCATGCTTTCCATCAGATATGCAGTTTGAATGTCTCGGAGAAATAATGTTTGAATGTAAAATCCTGTCCTCCCTGTCATTCTTAAAGTTGGCTCCCAATTTGAGAAAACTTGTCCTGAGGAACGGCTATCCACCCTTGTTTTATCAAAATTCGGCCGAAATGGAAGGCGTCACGTTGGACAAGTGTCAACATTTGGAAATTAAATGCTTGGGTACTTTAGGTTCAGAATATGTGGGTGAAGACTTGATGACGCTGAAAAAGTGGCTGCCGAATGTGGAAAAGTTGGAAATCGAATCTGCTGATAATCTGAGATTTGCAAAGTTGTGTGAGCTTTGGCCAAATTTGAAATCGTTGAGCCTGTATGATTGCACGGTGGATGATTGTGGAATCACAGGTTTGGATGCTGAGGACGTCGATAGAATTAATGAAACTGGGGAAGGCGGCACTTGGAGACCAATCACAGTTCCACGGCCAGGCATTGGTGCCTTGAAAGGTTAGTGGATCATGAGGTCTATATCTGACTCATCAAATTACACATTCGCTATTTTTTCATTTGTTATCTATTCTCTGCATTTTCATGCTTTATTTTCAGAGCTCCGAAGTTTTTCACTGGAAACAACTCCGAAGTTTTCGGACAGAGGTTTCAAATTAGGATTTTGTAGCGCCCGTCTTGGAGCCGAGATACTGGATCAGCTTTACAATTTGAGGTTTAGATTCTTCCGGGTAAGGCTATCAATGAATTTCTCTTCTTTAAAGTTTTAATGTGTAAAACCTATTTGAAAATTCCAATTTAATGAATTTGGACCCTTCGTTTATTTTCAGTCGGAAGGCTATATTATGTGGGATAATTTGCAACCTCAATTATCCGGCCAGTTAAACTGGTGGAATTTATAAATTGAGAGAAGTTGGGCGATATTCATTCATGAATATTCACGGATAACTTTATACCTTTATAACTTTAAAGGATTCCATACCAAATGGGTATGGATATTAATATCATTTTAGGTAATGACGAAATACAGTTTGTACTTTGAGCAAAGGCAATTTTGTGATTTTTATGGAAATAAATTTTCAAAATGTTAACTGTATACTGTATGCTGTAAAGATATTCTATATGTAAATATGTTAATGGTTTTTTCTCGGTTACCAGTAAGAAATTTGTTTTGATCAATGTTACATTTCTGTGTTTTGAGTATAATTTATTGTATCAGATAAATGACAAATCGATAACACTTGTATTGTGTGACGCAAAAAAAGTTGTCGTTCTATCTACAAATATTCATTATTATGGTGAGATGGAAATTGTTACAATTCTATTTATATTTTTACAGATCCTTGTAAATATTTATCATAATCATATGTATCTACATAAACGCAAAACAAAGTTTTCTTTAATTAATAATTGATATTAGGTAATATAAACAATGTGTACATGTGTGAAAGACTAAATATAACATGCTAAATTTTAAATAACAAACTGATTCGTATCTTTTTTTAAAGAAAAATTAACATTTACTCCAATTAATTGTAAACATGGTTGGAACTTACTGGAAATTCACGCAAAAAATAAGCATATTTATCAGACGCCATAAATGGATGAATATTTACTGTTAAGAACAAAAGACACTTATAAAAGTATGCATAAAAATCATGGTGGTTAGTGCTATGTTATTGGAAAATTTCACTTTCCTGACGCCTTGAATTCAGAAATAGGTTGAAAGATTTTAAAATGCACAAAGTATAATATTAAAAACTTAAGTATCAAACCCGTGGCTTCTTACAAACAATTTGTTTTTTAAAGAAATAAATAAGAACAAAAATGATAATTATTATTATAAAACTGACAAGTAGTAGTCTATTTTAAATATGTTCTTTAAAACTTAAGCACCAACATTTATGACGATAATTTGACAAATCAAGACCAAAAGATTTATTTCCGTATTCGCGAAAAAAGCGACGATTTCCGATCATTGAGTGCTCAACTGTAAGCACCTTCAGTTTTGGTAGAAGGCTCAAAATACTTGTCCCTTCCGGAATAGTGTCCAGGTAAAGGTAGCTACGTAACTGCGATGAGATCGTCCTTGTCCTGTTGCTCCTCTGTTGAGAAATGAACTGTTCACCGAGTTTATTATATTCTCCGACAACTTGAAGATGTTCGAGATTAGGAAACAGGTTGAGAAATTCAAAGTCGAGAAGTGAACAATCCCGAATACGCAGCCACTTTATACTTGGAAGCGTTGATGTTGTTCCAGGATTGGGAGTGGCAACAACTTTTACTGAATGGTTTTCAGGATATATTTCTAACTCTTCGATTTGAAATCGTGAAATGGTCTGGTAAAGAGGGAAAAGGTTAAATGGTTTTTCGTAACCTACGAGAGGTGCCACACGAAGCTTTTTCAGGGACGAAATAGCTCCCGTATTAAAAATGTAAAGCAACTTTTTCCAGGAGTCGCTGGTAAACTCAATGGATAGTTCTGACAGATTCTCACATTGGTTAATGTACTGGAAACTAAAATAGGCTAACGGAATATCCAATTTTTGTACCCTTCCATTAAAAGCGTAAGCCTGAATCATCAAATTAACCAATAAGTTGGTGTAAAATGAATATGTCTTAATTCTTAGAGATTCCAAATGCGGCATTACAGGAAAGCGGAGATGTTGGTGCAGCTCCTCCTCAGACATGTTATCATCCTCTTCAGTAATATCAATTGTTAACGACCGGAGATTCGGAAGCAGGGAAAAGCAGTGCACAATCTTGTCACGAACTCTTAAGCTGGATGACACGTCCTCATACTGACAATATCCAAAGTTCCAAGTTAAATCCCAAATGTGACGACCCAGCCTCTCAAAATATACAATGCATGCGTCAACGAACATCTCGATTGGTTCCGAAACTATCGGTGAAATTTTCTGTCGAGTAAGCTTCACAGATCGTGTTAGGAATGGATTGCGGGAATGTTTCTGCATTTCTTCCAAAAGTGCTCGAATCCCTGCTGTTGTTTTAATTTTATGTTGCATCAAGGCTGGCCATTCTATCAGAGATGTATACGCAAATTCTTGATAGGGTACAGTACGGCGTGAAATTCCATTCAAGTTGTATGGGCGGCTGGAAGGATGGTCACTTAGAAAACTGTCCACGACTGTGCACCATCGCTTGGAAACCACTCGACAGGAAAGAACTGATTTCGCATTATGCGCACCCAAGTAATGGTAAATCAAAGGGAAAGCCTGGAAAAAAATACTTATTAAAATTATTTCCGTGCTAAAATTTGCATTCTTCACTGATAGTTATGTTACGCTGACTTTTTGTTATACATTTCATGCAAGTATACGTTACCTGGTCGATAAGATATCTTGGTTTTCTATTATGGAAGACACTGTCAAGTTCTGGAGAGGCTGCCAATACATTCTGGATATCCTTGCTGTCACTCAACAAATGTAAAATCATTTCCCACAGCTTTAAAAATATAAAAGCAATAATTAAAACCAAAATAGTTAAAACAACAATTAACCCCCGACAAAATACTAAACTTATCCACTCATATAAAATTTAAATATCGAATATGTTGTTTAACTAACTACGGCACTTAATAAAAAAGTATAATAAAGTTCTACAAATAAAATTTATAGTGCTCACCTCTTCCGGAATTACCGCAAAATCATTTCTATTCATGCTTCCGTTCCCCATAAGGTACATACTACAAACTTTATTGTCTTTATTGCTTATATCTGTCTGTCCTTAAAACTACTAATTTTATTTTCACTTAAGTACACTGACAACAGCGAATTGCTGTCTTGTTAACATGAAACGCACGAAAAATTAAACTGGTGATACGAATAAAAGTTAAGAAGCCTTAATAACTGAAATTAATTAATTTATATCCAGTGAGATACTTCGTAGGTTATGTTACATTAGAATAAAATAATGCACACATAATGACAGAGCAAATGTAGCAGCTGAAAAGGGAATTGCAGTTCTTTAAACTAACAATTTTGCTGTGATTGATATTATTTTTTTGTCCGTTCCTGCTACTAGCGCTGCTGGTAGCAGCATAAATAACATGATACTATTATTGTATGACTATTTCTCTCTTCTAAATGCTAAGGGCTTAAAACTCGCATTCTCTTATCATGCATGACTCATAAAACAGTTACATAAAATACATATGTATATTGAAAGAGAATAAACAGTAAAAATGCAGGGCACATACACACGTTGAAAGTGCATACTTATATGTTGTATGTACTTACTTTACAAAATCATTTGTGTATTTGTTCACTCGTGTTTTGGTATCATAAGTGCTCCCTTCAAAAAATTATTCGTGTTTTAATAGCTTGTTTTAAGTACAGCTTTCCACGTTAGTGTATTATTAATCCATGAATTCATTGAATATACGTGGTGTAGTGTGTGTGCATATCATGTGTGTGAATAATGTAAATTCTTAAGGTAATCAGTATTGTAAGCTTGTAGCTTATGCATTAGGCCACGAAAGCTAAATAAAAATAATATTTTTCAATCAGAAGCGAAGAGAAGAATAGTCATAAAATCATGGTGGTATTTCTATTGTAACCAGCAGCAGTATCAACTGAAACTGACAAATATATAGTAAGAATCACGCAAGCTTGTAATTGGATCTTAATTTCACGTACTACTAAAAGTATGGTTAATTGAATGCACATATCTCGGCAGCTTTAAATTTATTTTATTTTTTATTAATCATTTCGATAAGCGTTTAATTAAAACTTACGTATGTTTAATAAAATTCCTTAAAAGAGATATACAATGATCTTGAATATAGTTATAATTTTTAAGTTTGGTGGCTCACTGGTTACTAAATCTTGATAAATTCATGAATTTAGGGGGCATAGTACTTTGTAAAGATTAAGAAAGGTAATCGGTTGTTTAAACACAGTTGATGAACAATCAAATTATAAGCGCATAGAACACTATAATCTTAAAATGCATCTCGCGATAAAATTACGTTGACTTAATGAAAAATATAATATTTATAGAAGAATGTAAGGTAGCACATGTTGTCAACACAGGTGTATCTTTTTATGAATCCGTGAAGCCTTTACTTGAAAATCTATGTTCCTGCTCGATAGGGAAAAAAACTTCTTAAATCTCTTTTCCGTTTGCTGGCTTATGAAAAGCCAATATTCGTTTCATCAAAGTAAAAGAATTTACTTTGAACATCGCATACCCAAACACGCAAAAAGACTCTGTGCCACTATATTTATGTCGTCACAAACGCAACACAACATGCCATAATTTACATGAATGAATAAATGAATGAACTGCATTGTGGAAAAAGGTAATCCTAAATGCTTGTAACGACATGGTGTAAAAGGCAACAACACAGAAAGACTACGTGTTGTTAACGCAGCTTTTTTATTTAGAAGAGCATCAACCCTCGTTCTTCACAAAAGCATTAAGGGGGCGTATTGAAACTTTGTGGGAAATCTGTCAGTTCAAATTTTCAAATACCCTGTCTTTGTTTAGTTTAT